>PVHP010015468.1:0-35000 GCA_004024765.1 Zapus hudsonius
AAAAAAAAAAGCAGAGAAAGCACACTTATTAAATGTATCCTCATTGGGAATGTGAACAAATAAAGGGGTTCAATGACTGGTACCACATCACCCCCACCCAAGTCCATCTTTGAAGTAATGACAAAGTTTAAATACAGGGCAAGTTGTATGCATTCTTGGTCAAGGATGAGTCACTGGCGAGGGGAGAGTGGTTCTGCCCATCAGCGACCTATATTATGTTGGCTCCATTCTTTCCTGTAAGGTGCTCTGATAAGTTGTGAAGTCTCTTTCTGGAAGATAAGTTCCTCCATTGGTTGGCACCAATCTTCAGCCTTTTTCTTCTCCAGCCTGAGGCATCTGGGGAAATACTAATTTCTTAGGGTTTAGTGTCCCAAAAGTATCATAGCCAAAGGGAGAGGCACAAATGTGTCATTAAACATCCTCACTCCTGCCAGGATAACTTCACAGTTCTCAACCCTTCCTAGTTTTTGTGCCCTGACCACTGATTCTTTCCTGCTACTATGTCTTTGTGGACAGAAGATCTAGGTAGCTTCCTTTCTGTATTCTTTTCAGGCTAGTCAACAGTCGTTGAGAGTCCACCAAGTTCTTTCCATGAACATTACAAATTTTAACGGAAATTATTTAAAATCTAATTTCAAATTTATTTTTATAAGATTGTGATTTGTACAGTGTGATTTACAAAAGAAGAAAATAAGATAAGCCAGGACTTTACTATAACATGAATACACAGCTAATTTTTTTGAGTAGCATTATTGTTTTTCTTTGAAGTGATTGCTTAGTTAAAACTAAACAAATTAATTCATTAAAACAGAGGACAAGTGTTCATATTTCATAAAATCTTCCAAAGCTTACCAGTGAATATAAGAAAAGGGATAAAAATAGGATTCTGGGAATTGGGAAGAAGAGAATGTTTCATACATGAATGGCATACTTGCAAAGTCCTCTGTGACCTCAAGTCACCATTGAACAAGTTGAACTTAACACAGAAGAGCTCATATCTATAAAAGGACCTTTGTGTAAAAATGATCACAGAGAAAGTTATGAAGAGAGAGAGAGAGAGAGAGAGAGAGAGAGAGAGAACAAGCATTTAGGCTAAACTGGTTACACTGCTTAGTAATACTTGATGAACAAAAAGCTATTTGAGTTTACTTGCAACTGTGGGTCTTCTTAAAATATTGGATTTTCAATGTCAAAATAAGATATGTTTTAGCTAGGTTTCAGACTGTTCCTCAAAGGCTCACGAGTTGAAGTCTTCACTCTCAGTTAGTTGTGCTATTATTGGGATGTGATGCGATCTTAAGGAGGTGGTGTCTAGTTGGCAGAAATAGTCCTTGAAAAATAAAATGGTATTGCAGGCCCTTCCTCTCCCTCTGCTTCCTGGGTGCTGTGTGTGAGCAACCTTCTCTGACACACACTTCTATCACAATGCAATGACTTGTTGCTGGCCCAGAGTAATCTGGCCAAGCAGCCATGAACCAACACTTTTGAAATCATGACCCTAAGTGAACATTTCCTCCTTTGATGTGTTTATCTTAAGAAGTTTGTCACAGCAATGGAAAGGTCACATAGTTCAAACAGAGACAAACTGATAACCCTAGCACTACTAAGTGTGCCTCTGAAGAGCTCTAGGTTTCTTTGGATATCAAGCTTCTATTAAATAATTGCTTAGCATTTGACCAATAAAAGTGTGATGAGGAAATTTTTTTATGACTGAAAATTCGCAAATAAAATGAACTTCATTAATAAAGTAGGTAAGCATACAAAGAGATGACTCAGCAACACTGTCTAAGTATCCAGCCAGCCAGCCAGTGAAGAGTATAGAAACACCTCTACTTCCTTCCACTGGGCTCATTTCTCATCAGTGTTCTCACATCTGATTGGAAGAGGCAAAGTCAGCAATAGAAGATGCATGTAAGGAAAGTAAAATGGAGTAATGTCCCTTTCCTCAAGATCCTGATAGGAGCATGATGGTCAGCTGTGGAAGACCATTCCGAATGTAAGTATGTATGTATGTCTGTATGTACGTATGTACGTATGTATGTTTGTATGTGTTTTCAATACATACATGCATACATATACTTTTATATGTACATACACATATACACATGCGCACATGACTCAGTATTTTCTCTTGAAGCTGCTTGCAGTAGCCATCTGGTTCTGGGTGATGAGTAGCTAAAAGGCAAGTGGAAGAGAAAATTCTGAGTAGTGAGAATGCTTTTCTGAATTTTTGCTCTATCAAGACACTAATTTTCAGAATGTTCTACCGATGAAACCAAATTATGAGGAACTAAGGAAAAGACAGACATAGGAAATAAATCATATTGCTTTTGAGATAAAAAGGATAGGACTGAATATTGGAATTTTAATTGAGAGAGATTTTCTTGAAGTCAGATTTCAAGGACTAAAAAAAGTGGTTTATTGTATCATAGTAATATTATTACAGAAATCTTTACATGAAGTTTGAAGTAACTTGTGATATGCTTATGTTAAATATTACTAAGGTACTAAAGAGCACCTTTTAATGAATGAGTACTTTCCTATTGAAAACTATTTATTTATGTGTATATGTGTGTATGTAGGTGTATACATGTATTAGCTTTATGTTTCTGTCACTAAATACCTGATTTACTTCACAGAAGAAGGATTTATCTTGACTCCCTGTTTCAGAGGCTTCATTCCATTTTTGTGTGGAGGATAGTTGCAGTTACCTTCTTGTTGCTGGACAAACACCTGAGCAGAAGCAGTTCAGATGAGGAAAGGGTTGATTTCAGGCTTACAGATTCCAGGGGTAGCTTCATCAAAGTGGAGGAATCTGGCTTACATTATCACATATCCACAGCAGAGAGACACTAGCCAGAACCAGCAAGCATGAGCTGACTCTGAACACACAGTGCTTGACTCAACTCCAAGGTCTGCGTCCAGGCTCTCCTAGATAGGGACTAAGTAGGGAACTTAGTCACAAACACCTGAGGCTATGGAACATTACATTGAAAATTGTAATGATCTTTCATGGCAGCCATAAAGCAGAGAGCAAGAGTGAGAGAAAGAGAGAGAGAAGAAGAAAAAGAAGGAGGAGGAGGAAGAGGAAGAAGAGGAAGAAGAAGAAAGGAAGGAAGGAAGGAAGGAAGGAAGGAAGGAAGGCAGGCATGAAGGAGAGGTTGGTTGAGAGCCAGGATGAGAATAATTGAGCAATGGGCTTCCTACTTATCCCCCGTTGTTTCTGTTAAAAAGACTGGCTACGCCAGTTGTGGTCTATGGATACTTGGGGGGGGGGTCATTATACAGCTGGGTGGACAGTTTTGGGACAGCGATGAGCTGATGAGAGGAAAAACTCTTGGGAGACACAGTGAAGAGCTCATTTATTAGGTTGGGAAAGGTGCTTTTATTTAGAAGGAAAAAGAGAGGCAGGGGGATAAGTGGCAAGGAGATTGGAGGGGGCAGAGTGGTCTGTGGATGTTTCATGAACAGACTGTTAGGGGCCAGCTGCATAGATAAACTAGAGGGACTTTTTTGTTGCCTGGGCCTTGTTATCACCTAATAGCTGAATTATGTGAACTTTAATAAACTCAGGCCTTGAAGTGTCTGGACTTACCAGGGTTTTCTGGGGCCCACCAGGTGGCTTGAGTTTTGGGGAGGGAAGGAGACAGCCAAAACTCCTGCTGTTCTTAGGATGAGATAATCAAAGGTTTCAGGCCAGTCTCAACTTTCCTTTAACCCTGTGTCCTCTGTGCCTCTCAGCAGGGTCCCACACCCCTTTTGTTCCCTTTGGACTCTGGCCTATTGATAGTACTATCCACATTCTAAGATGGGCCTTCCCTGCTTAGTAGATTGTCTTTGTCAATACCTTCACTGACACATCCAGCAGCAGGTGGTATTATTTTCCTAAATTTATTTCAGTCCCATAATAATTTTCACTTATTATTATACCTGTTATATTGAAGATATGTTTTTTTTAAAAAAACCTGCCTTTGACAGAAGCACTTTACTACTGCAAAAATGTTCTTGAACTATCACAGTTATACTAGTAATATATGCTCAATAAAATACTACCAGGAACTTACTTGCATATAATAAAAATAGTAAATCATAGATCACTCAAACCATGACTCAAACTCAGAACATCAGTGTTGCCCTTATATTACTATTGTTACTAACTAGATTACAACTTTCATAGTTAGTCTGGCAACTACTGTGATTTAGGCATTGATATTATTCACATAGTATACATAGTAAAATTGAGAACAGATACATTTATGTCTTAATCTTTTATAGTTAAATACAACACCTAAAATTTTACATTGGTTTTTTGTATTTTCATATTGCCCAATAAACAGAAAGTAAGCTCCCAAGTTAATCTCCTGATCATTTAGTTGTTAAGGAGACAGTATCCTTTTTAAGGTTTTTTCTGCATATATTAGTAGACGTAGAAATTTCTGGCTACTCTCATCAATACTGTAGTGACTAGATACTTATTATCTCCTCATGCTGAGACACTAACAAAACCCCAGGGGCTGTATTTGAAAACTCAATTCCAGATGGCTGTAGAGACTCCCGAAGATATGTCTATTCTAAAGTCACCAACAGAAATGTCCTCAAAGCTAATGCAGGCCATCTGTTCTAGCCACAGGGTTTTAAATAAGGAAAGTCTCTTTGGGGGTGTGATGAATGAGGACTAGATACAGACAAAGGAGCTTCTAGGGCATTCTGATTTGTGGGACATTAGTTAATTATGAATGAAGAAATTGAGATAAGTGTATAAAAGTTGAGCTCAGTTACCATTGCTGAACATGTATGAATGTGGTGGATGATTAAAAACATCTATTTTGTTGGTGAAATTATTTCATGGAAGACCTAATAAACCTCACTATAATTTTTATTTACCAGAATATATTACTCTACTTTTCTGCAGGGCATTTAAGGTGGCTTCTAGCAAAAGACATAAGTAACTAGAGTTGGACTATCAAAACAGAACTAGTATGGGGCCAGAAATAGTCACTGTATGCAACTTGCACACTACAACCAACTGGCACAGAATTACAAGTACGACATAGCACATTCAAACTCACACTTTCAAGCAAAATGCTCTCTATTATTCAGAAAGGCCCAAATCACATTCTGTTTATGGTAATGTGTGAAACCATACATGGCTTTGTCATGACAGTGTCAATACACCTGGGGTCCTGGAAACCAAATGTGTAAGGAAAGAAAAATTATTTCTTAATTATTTTTTCTTTTTACTCAGCATGTGACTGTTGTACATATTTGTGGGTCACAGTGAGATAATTTAATACATACATAATGTTTTCTGATCAATTCAAGTTGATCACTTATCATTTCCATTATATAAGTATTTCATTATTTCTTTGTGCTTAGAGATTTTGACGTTTACTCTTCTACGTTTTCATAAAATAAAGCCTAGGTCATTGTGAACTGTAGTAGTTCTACTGTGCTCTAGAATTCCATACTTTAGTCCTCCTATCTAATGACATTTTGGTTATTATCCAATCTTCCTCACAGCCCCCAACCCCCTTTTAGCATCTATCACTATTACTTGTTTGAGATCAGATAATTCTAAAATTTCCTACCTGAAGTCATCTGTCCAGAAATCCCCACTGAGAGAGATGATTGATGCAGGTGTAACATTGACAGTCACTCATTGAAGCCTTTGGTTAGGTCAGTAAGGTCAAGGTCAGAGGGAAACTAATTGAGGTTTCCTGTCACACATTTTATTTGCTTTAAAACAGGATGTTAATCTGATAGTTGACTTTTCAATGTGCTTTAGAACCACTGTTTAAACAAAGAGTCCACTTAGGTTTCAGGCTGGATGCCATATTCAATTGCTTAGCAATGTTATTTCTAAATAAATTTTTATTCCCCATCATTTGGTTTTGGTTTTATAGTAGGATTCTCTCTTGGCATCCTTGTTAGAAGGTGTGTAGTTGAAGCATCCATAGTGGTTCTTTGTGGGAACTTAACCTACTTTAAATATAACAGCATCAACTCAAAGATCAGCTAGAGCAGAAATTCCCAGACTTGGTCATTTCAAGGTAAATGTTTTCATAGTATACTTGGGGAGTGGGGAAACCCTTAAAATTGCTTATTGAATACCTAAATCCAAACAAATAAATATACACTTATGTTCTGACAACTAGAGGTTCTATCTGAAAAAAGATAAACATTGAAAGAAAAAAAATATTACTGATATCTCATTAAGTAACTAGAGTTACTAATAGAATGCATGATCCTGTTGTACACTGCACAACTTCACAAACCTTGAAATCAAATTGGGCAGTTTTACCCTGACTTTTTGGTTCATGCTAATTTTTGCACAGTATTTGAGTCATGTGATAATACATGCTGAATAGACAGCTACCCAAAAATCTAATGTCATAAAAATATAACAATTTAATATTCCAAGTTACCAAGTCCCTGGTATTGGAAGTTTGTATGGCAACCAAACTTACTGTGACTGAATCTTATAGTACACTCTCTTATAGATTTAAATTATGTCAGGGTTCCCTCTGAGGTCACTTCTCTCAGTGGGCAGATTAGGAGCTAAAGTTCTAAAGAGTGGTGTCCATCATATCTGGGAGGAAAAGTAATGCTGTCATTGAGATATTGTATTGCAGAGACTGACCACATTAAAGGGAAAGGTCACCTTGAACACCCTCTCAGAAGTCACTGTGTGTAATAGAAAAATGAGTGTGGGCAGCATTGGTTGTGATCATTGTAGGGGCAATGGGTTCATGAAGAATTTGTTTGTAGGATGTAAGGTGAGCCTAGCTTTGGGGATGCAGCAGAGTTTTGTTTGAAGCTTTAGAGTCTGGACTCATCATTTGAGGACCAGGAAGCTTGGGTCACACTACTTTTCTTTCTTTCCTTGCATTTTGTCTATATGAAGCTCTGTACAGATGCTCTATACAGATGATCATGGTTAATCATAAACTTTAATAAATGTGACCTTCTCAATGTGGTAGGCCATACCATAACCCAATTCACAGGGGTATGTGTGTGTGTGGGGGGGTCTAAGTGTGAAACTAGTAAAAAAGAATAGAATAAAGTCTAGACGTTCTGAGATGTCCTCTACTGAGACATCAGCATTTCTTTATTTCATTTTGTTCACCTTTGCCAAATAATTTTGGACAAGTAATTAATTGATACATATAAGACCTTTTCCCTGATTAATACTTTTTAAAAACAAAACAAAAAGTTTTCTAATATGTTAACCAGGATAATTTAAATATCCCAGAGACAAATAAAGAGCAGTGTGTTGCAATGTGAACAGATTCAGCTTTTGCCCTGCTTGTACGCCAACTGACTCCATGGTTTTAGGCTAAGGTATACCTGGCCTCTATTGTGGTCTGAATACCAAATGTTCCTCATACTTAATGCTTAGACCACAGATGGTGGCACTATCATGGGAGGCGGTGGAAACTTTAGGAAGTACGGCCTTGCTAAAAGAAGTTGGTCACTGAGGACATGCTTTGAAACATATTCCTGCCAGAAACACAGAGCTAAGTGACCATGGGCTAGTCTCCCTGAAAACATGAGTCAAAACAAACCTTTCCTTCCAAAAGTTGTTTCTGTCAGGAATTTTGTTACAGTGATGAAAAATTTAACATAGCTTGTTGCAGTCACCTTCATGTTGCTGGTACGAGCATCCAAGAAGACACAGTTTATGGGAGAAACAGGCTAATTTGAGGTTTACAGATCCAAAACAAGCTCTATCAGTGGACAAATGTTACTAAAGCACCAAGTTTCAAAGTGAATGCTCCCAAAATTTCCCATCCACAGTGGGTGTTTGCCGTCTCCTGAATAGCATAACAATGAAATATAACCCAAGCCTTTCTATCAAAGCATCCAGAGTATGGTGCTAGGAAATGATCTATTTTTTTCTAAAAATCTGACAAAGAGAAGCCCCGCATAACTTCCTGGACCTTTGAGTACTATGAGTAGCATAAGTAACAGTCAAATAGTGTAATTAAGGGGGGGCATTATTTCTGAAGATTTTAAGTTGTTTTTATTTTTTAAAAATGTTTAAATTATAAGCCGGGCGTGGTGGCGCACGCCTTTAATCCTAGCACTCGGGAGGCAGAGGTAGGAGGATCGCCGTGAGTTCAAGGCCACCCTGAGACTACAGAGTGAATTCCAGGTCAGCCTGGACTAGAGTGAGACCCTACCTCGAAAAAAAAAAAAGTTTAAATTATATTAAAATACAAAGCATAAAATTTACTACATTAGCCAGCTGTGGTGGTCCATCCATGCCTTTAACCCCAGCACTTAGGAGGCTGAGGTAGGAGAATTTCTGTGAGTTCAAGGCCAACCTGAGACTACAGAGAGAGTTCCAGGTCAGCCTGGGCTAGAGTGAGAAACTACCTCAAAACAAAACAAAACAAAAAGAAAACAAAACAAATTTACTATCTTAGCTATTTTACACTTTAGTGGAAGTAGATTCAAATTGTTGAACACTAATTTCCAGAAAATTTTCATTTTGTAAAACCAAGACTCTATTCTCATTAAGTAATTCCTTACTTCCCCTTCCTCTAGCTCCTGATAACCATAATCCTGATGGTTGTTTCTATGCATTTGACCCATTTTTATGCAGTGTGTGATGAGGATTAACAAGATTTGTCTGTTAATCAAACCAAAGGTATAGCATGTTTCAAAATTTCCTTCCTTTTGAAGGCTGAGTAATATTTCATCATGTAAATATACATCATTTTCTTTATCAGTTCATCCATTAATGAATACTGGTGTTGTTTCCAATTCTTGGCTATTGTGAACAGTGCTTCTATGAACATGAATATAAATATAACTGAGTTGTAAAGGAGAGAAATAGATGTAATCATTTATTCAGAAGAGAGAAATAGAAAAAATCACAGTATTGTCAATAAACTCCTGGTTTCATCTAGAGTGTCCAGAGAAAGAGAAGTAGGTCACCAGGGTCCTTAAGCTCTGCTCTGGGAGAGTGATTGGAAGATTATTGAAATATCATTTCCACGTGTGTCTTGGGGCTAAATATATATTTCTTTCTGTTTTATTACTAGTCATTAAAGGAAACAATAAGAAAATAAAGAAAAAAATTTTATCTTCCAAAATGTTTTCACCACATGGACATTTTCACCACATGGACAGTTTTATTGTGAATTCAAACCTCCACACACAGCTCATTTTTAATGAGTTATGTTACCAGTGGTCTCTGGGTGTTCCCAGTTCTTGGCATCTTATTGGAAGAATGGAAGAAAAGAAAAATAGGCAAGTAGTTATGCAGAAAGACAACTTATTAACTGCAAAGAAAGGGTAAAGGTTTGAATATAACCCAATGGGAAGTGGGGCCACTTGAGTAGAGAGCACTCAAGGGCCCAGGAAATTACTGGGATCTTCTCATTTTAGAATTTTTAGGAAAGGATGGATCATTTTCTTGTCTAGGGCCATAGATTGAGTGGTTTGACTGACAGATTGGGTTATATATCTTTTTCCCTACTCTATATGTTACTTTTTGTAATACATCTGTTTTGAATCATATGTACACCAAGTTATCCATAGGCACAAAGTGGTAAATAGGGATTTCTCCCTAAAAGCAGAGAGGACAGTGTGCCTTACTGCTCATGCACCCCAAACCTATTCGATCTTATTCCAAATTTGGATCTAAGAATATATTTGAATGGGTACTGATCACAGAGAATGGTTGCTAAGGGCAGGAGAAATTAGTTCATTGTGTGGAGCTGTATATATGTAGAGTTTGATAAAGATGAGGGTCCTAAGTTGCCAATAGGTTATTAGGTGCACTATTTAAGAGAGAGGTGTGTTTACCACTTGTCACAGTCAGCTCACCCACTACTGGGATGAATCTCCAAACTAGGAACAGTTTATAGGAGGAAAGGATTTATTGAAGCTACAGATCCAGGGGAAGTTCCATAATAGTGAAACAGTCTGGCTCCCTTTCACAGTCCACAGAGAGAGAAACCCATCACCAGCACCACATACATACCAACAACAAAACAGGGGGGTGGATTTTTTCTCGCCCTTTATACAGCCTTAGGGTGGGATCTTGCAACCCTTTACCAGATTTAATGGCTTTCTGAGTCTCTGGAATTTCCTTCCTGCACTGCCCACACAGGAAAGAATGTTTACGTCTAGAGTCTTTGAGCTTCTTTACATCCTTATTCCTACTGAGAGGCTGCCTTCCTATAAACATCCCCAGAGACCCACCTAAGATTACTAAAAATGTCAAGTTGACAACAAAACCTAACCATCATACCACTCCACTCAAGCCAACAGTATCCAGCATGTCTAAACTGTTCCCTAGGTCTTAACTTCAGATACAATTAGGAAAACAAAACAAAACAAAACTGTCTTCCAGGAATTTAAAAATATTTAACCTCGCATATGATCACATTGGTCACAATTCAAATGTGCTACATAAAAGGATATTAATACCTTTGAATAACTTATATGTCCAAAGAAATCATACCATTTTTAAAACAATGGGCTCAGAACTTTTCAAGGAAAACTTTTTAGTTTTATGAGTTTTTAAAATAAAAGTCTTGTTAAACCAGATGAAGGCCCTTTCCTCTAGATAGTCATTAATTAAATACATAACATGGGTAGGAATGACTTTAGAAGGAGCACAGAATTCACTGGTAACTGAAGTGGCCCCCATAGCTTCTGACATGTATATTGTCTTTTTTTTTTTTTTTGGAATTTTATGCTATTCCAAACACTTTCTTTTCTAAGCAGAATACAATAGAAATATCATATTGAGTACAGCTAGAAAATCTTCTAATAAAGAAAGGCTTTCAGCATCATTAGAAATATTTTTAACTTGTACACATGTAAAATTTTGGAGAAATATGTCATCAGGGGAGTTCTTTTCCAAATTAGATGTTCAGCTTGAAATAGGATGAAATAAATTCTTAAATAGAAAAATAAAGTACTTGCAATCTATAATTTCTGTCTTTTTATACCTGCTATTGATATATTCAGGTATAAACTTTCCACACATGTATTATCCTGGTAGAACTCCACAGTTAAGGACTTTAGCTAGGATACTGTTGCCCATAGCCATAAAATATAAATCATTGAAGTTTTTTAGTAGCCACATTAAATAAATAAAATGGATAAAATTATATTTAGTAATATATATTATAGATACACTATATCAAAAATGTCATTTAAGTATATAAATCTAAAAATCAGAAATGAAATATTTTACTTTCCTTGGAATTAGTTCTTTAAAATCTTCTGCATATTAGTTACTTTTCATACTGCTTTTACAAAATACATGGTAAAGGCAAGCAGAGAGATATGAATCCTGGTATTTTGCTTTCTTTCTGTTTTTTATTTAATTGGAGATGGTGCTGTTCACATTCATAGTAGGGCTTTTTTCTTCAGTTAAACTTCTTTGGACACATTCTCATGGACACATCCATAGGTATCTTTCCATGGTGATTATAAATCCACTCAAGTTGAAAATGAAGGTTAATTATCACAACACTGTTCCTTGTCAACTTGACCTTCAAATATATAAATTTAAATCATAAATTCCAACCTATTCCCTTAAAAATCTCATTTCCATCTGATAATTTGTAATACTTTTAATTCATCTCTAAAAGTTCTCATAGGCTTTAACAGTTCTAACACTGTTCAAATGCCCAAAGACTCTTCTGAAATTCAAAGGGATGTCTAAACTATGGGTAATGATAAAATAAAAAAGTTACATACTTCTAATATACAATGCCACAGAATAAACTAGCCCATTGCAAAACCACACATGTACATTGTACATGTAAGATACATGGAGGAGGATCACAAGACCACAGCCCAGAAGGGAAAACACTAATCCCTATAGCTCTATATCTGGTATCTGGAGTTTATGAGGAAATCACCTTGGTTCCATCAGTCTTGGGCAGCCCTGTCCCTGCATCTGGGCCTCTACACAGACTTTTTCTTGAAACAGCTCCACTCTGTACCTGCAGTTTTCCTTGGTAGATGTCTTATAATTCTGACATCTCTATCATTCTTGATCTCCAGTACAACTAGACATCACCCTTCTAGTTTAATACAATGGCATTTCAGAGCTTCTTTACAAGGAATCCAACCCAATTACACAATGCTTGACCACAGTTGCTTTCTGTAACCTTGGAACAAGCCTCTACAATCTATTCACCCTTAGATCTTTTATGCCTGCAAAACTAGGACCATGTGGATTGTGTTGAAAAAGTTCCATTGGCAGTCCAAGATATAATCTTGCCTCCTTGGGCTTTTTTTCCAGCAGCCCCTGTGTCTTCCAACCTTATTTGGAGATAGAAAACAGTTCCCTAGGCAGTCGTTTTTGTGTTGGTAACTCCTTTGGAGCAATTCAGCCTTTCTTCTTTCAAGTGCATATGGGTTTTGACAATTTGGAGCCTTTAGTAGGTGGGATCTTGTCTTCAAGGAACATTTCCTATTGTTCCAGTTCAGAGCACTAGGTTTCTTTTTAATGGTATTAATGATTTTGACATTTACAGGTGTTTTTCTATACCCTTTATATGCAAATTTAAGCTCACACTCCTTTTTGTCACCTTTGCACATTAAAAAATATCTTTATACCTCAGGTTTTTTTTTCCCATCTTTCACTATGGACCTGGATAAAAGCAGTGAACAGTAATTGGCATAGCCTGAATGCTATTCTGTCTTGGAATTTCATCTACCAAACAAACTCCATTACTTGTGAATTCAGCTTCAACCAGATTCTCAAAACATGAGCTGAACGTGCTAGATCCTTTGCCAAAATGTAACAAACATGACCTATAGTCCAGGTCCTGAGAAGGTATTTATTCTTCTCTGAAACCCCATGACCTGGGTCTCTACTGCCTACATTTCCCTTAGCATTTTGGTATTCTGTTAGAATATTACTCTCTCTGTTTTTTCTTTTCTTTTCATTTCTTTTCATTTCTCTTTTCTTTTTTGAGGTAAGGTCTCACTCTAGTACATGCTGACCTTAATCTCATTCTGTAGTTCTAGGCTGGCCTCCAACCCATAGCAGTCCTCTGATTTTGGTGGCGGAGGGGGTTCTTCTAGTCTCCCTGGGCTATAATTAAAGGCATGCAACACCTTGTCCAGCCAAAATATGTCATTAAGCTCTGCTTGCAGTGTTTTAAGGGCTCTGTTTCCAATGCCTCCAAATTAGTCCAAATTCTTCTTGCTAATCAGTTACAAAAGCCTATGGACCCTGTGGGGACCTTGTGGGTCTCTTTGATCAACAGCTCAGTGAGGGTAGGAACCAATAACTGGGATAAAGAGATGCAGGCCTGAACATTTACTCTTGAGGTTAGGCTTCCTCCCACTCCCATTCTATTATTCATGGCCCATAGAACCAGGTGGTGCCCACTGCTTCCTCAGGAGTTTCCTATATTAAAGCTAGGGTTCTATGGTGTTGACTCATTATTAGTTTATTGTTTGAGTCCCCCCCCCCCAACATCCCCATGACCATGTGATTTTTGTGGTTAACTTTATTAAAGTGGTGGATTATGTTGATTGATTTCCGTATGTTGAACCAACCCTGCATCCCTGGGATGAAGCCTACGTGGTCAAGAGGGATAATACTTTTAATATGTTGTTGGATTCGGTTTGCAATGATTTTATTCAGAAATTTTCCATATAAGTTCATCAGGGATGTAAATCTGTAGTTTGCCTTTCTGGATTTATCTTTGTCCAGTTTTGGTATAAGTGTGTTGTAAGCTTCATAGAAGGAGTTTGGAAGTATTCCCTGTTCTCCAATTCCAAAAAGCTTCAGAAAGAGTGGTTTGAATTCTGTGATGAAGGTTTGGTGGAATTTGGCTGAAAATCCATCAGGACCTGGTCTTTTCCTTCTTTGAAAGTTTTTGATTACTTTTTTGACTTTGATCAATGAGATAGGTTTATTTAGATTTATTTGCTCTGGGTTTAGTTTTGATGGGTGGTAGGTGACTAAGAATTCATTCATTTCTTCCAGAATCTTGTTTGTGGAATAGAGGCTTTGGAGGTATGTCCTGATGATTCTTCAAATTTCATTAGTGTCCACTGTGATCTCCCCCACTTTTCATTTCTGACTTCGTTGATTTGGGACTTCTCTTTTTTCTGTTTGGTTAGATTGTCCAAACATTTGTCAATCTTGTTTATTTTTTCAAAGAATAAGCTTTTTGTTTCATTGATTTTTAAATTGTTTTCTTTGTTTCTAATTCACTGATCTCTGCTCTGATCTTAATTATTTCTTTTTGTCTTGAGCTCCTAGTGTTGGATTGTTCTAATTTTTCCAATGCCTTTAGCTAGTTAGTTAGGTTGGTAATTTGAGATCTCTCTGTCTTTGTTATGTAGGTATGCAGTGCTATAAAATTTCCCCTTAGCACAGCCTTCACTGTGTCCCAAAATTCCTGGTATGATGTATATTCATTATCATTTACTTCAAGAAATTTTTCAATTTCAAATTAAATTTCTTGAAAAATCCATTCATTGTTTGATAGTATATTGTTCAATGTCCAATAGTTGGTGTGATTTCTGTTTTTTCTCTCATTGTTTATTTCCAGCTTCAATGCATTGTGGTCCGATATGATGCAGGGTGCTATCTCAGTCTTCATGAATTTGTTGAGGCACATTTTATGTCCTAATATGTCATCTATTTTGGAGAAGGTTCCATGAACTGCTGAGAAGAATGTATATTCTGTAGAGTTGGGATGGAATGTTCTGTAAATGTCTGTTAGGTCTAGTAGATCTATGGTGCAATTGAGTTCTATTATTTCCCTGTCGACCTTCTGTTTAGATGATCTGTTTAAAGATGATAGTGGTGTATTATAGTCTCCAACTATGATGGACTTGGGGTTTATTTTTGTTTTGTTTTCCAATAGTTTTTGCTATATGAACTGTGGTGTACCTGTATCTGGTTCATACATGTTTATGATGGTGATCTTCTCTTGTTGGATTATTCCCATGATGAGTAAGAAGTGTCCTTGATTGTCCTTTTGAACTGATTTTTGTTTGAAGTCTATTTTGTCAGATATTAGTGTAGCAACCCCTGCTTGTTTTTTATTTCGATTAGCTTGGAAAATCATTTTCCATCCTTTCAACCTGTGGAAGTTCCTGTCTTTAGAGGTGAGGTGGGTTTCTTGGAAGTAGCAGATTGAAGGATCCATTTTTTTGTATCCATCCTGCTATCCTGTGTCTTTTTATGGGAGAGCTTAGACCATTAATATTCAAAGTTTAACTGTGAGTCTTGACTCAATCCTTGCCACGGTGTACGGTATATGGGATTTGATGCCTCTCTTGTTATGTTGTCCCCTCTAGGCTTCATTATTGTGCCCAACTTCTAGAGGGTTCTTAGGGTTGGCTGCTTGGCTATTCTGTGTGGAGTATTTCATGGAGAATTCTCTGTAGGTTTGGTTTAGTGTCCATTTAATTGTAGAGCTGGAGTTTATCTTGAAATATTTTCCTTTCTCCATCTATTATGAGGGATACTTTTGCAGGTTACAATAGTTTGGGTTGAAAGCCAAAGTGATTTAGGCTTTGGAGTAGGCCATTCCAAGCTCTTCTTGCTTTCTGTGGTTTCTGTAGAGAAGTCTGGTGTAACTCTGTTGCTATGCCTTTATATGTGATTCATTGTTTTGCTCTTGCTGCTTTTAGAACACTCTCCTTGCTTTCAATGTTTAGGGTTTGTACTGCATTGCGCCTTGGGGAGTTTCTTCTTTGGTCCTCCCTGTTTGGTGTTCTCTGCAATTCCTATATCCAGATGGGATCCTATTTTGCTAGAATGAGGACATTTTCCTCAATAATTTTGTTGAATACATTCTCAATGCCTTTGGCCTGGATTTCTTCCCCCTCTGATATCCCCATGATCTGGAGGTTTGGTCTCTTAAGGGTATCCCATAGTTCCCTCATATTTTGTTCACATGCTTTTTTGAACTTGGATTATCTTGATCTCTTTCTTCTGCTTTTTCTTCCATGTCTGAGGTTCTATCTTCCAGGTTATATACTGTGATAGTGAGGGATTTAGGGATTTTTAAATATCTCCCTTTGATTTTGGTTTTCCAATAGAACTTTTTTGTATTGTCTCCATCTCTTTGTTGAGTTGCATTTTCATTTCAAAGGTTGTCTTACTTAATGCTTCCTTGTACTCATTTTTTTATTTGATTATGTCTTTGTTTTGGTATAGCCAGCAGATTCTTGAACTCCTCTGAAAGCTCATTTGCCTTTCGGTCACTTACTGTTCTAGCAAATCCATCTGTTTTTCCCTCATTGTATAGAGCCTGGTGGTGAAGCTTGCAAGCTGCTTCAGCACATTTCCACTTATATTATTAATTTTTGCTTCCATTTCCATTAATAATCTGGATATAGATTCCATGCAGAGATGTCCTGAACATGTCATCTCCCAGGCTTGCATCTGTGCCCTTTCTTTGATATTTTCATTGTAGACTTCCAAAGTGGGGCTAGGTGAACTTGGTGTGGGGCACTGCGCCTGTGTGTCTTTTTTTGCATTGTGACCTGCCCAAGTTCAGATGAGAGATTGGTTTTCCATGGACCTTCAGAAGGAGTGGGGACCTCACAGGTGTTTGCAGATAGTGCTGGTGAGGTTTTAGCACATGCTCAGTTTCTCTGGTGTCCAGCAGTGTGGTGTGATTTTCAAACCTTCAGCAGCATGTGTAGGCTGGATGTTGGAATTGGTGGGTGGGGTCACAGGATTCCTGGGTTTGTTGGGGGCCAAAGTACAGCTCCCTACCTTGACCTTACCTGGTGTGTCTGGGGGTCAGAGGGTAGAGTCTCCTGGTGCAAGGGCCAGTTGGAGGCCAAGACACAAGTGCCCAGCCTGGCCTTACCTGGGGTCCTGGGTTTATGGTCAGGGTCCCTGGTGCACAGGCTGGTCTGGAGCTAAGTGGTAGCTTGCTTACCTAGCCTGGAACTCTGGGTCAGTGGGTGGGAGGGATGGTGGGGCACAAGGGCCAGTGGGTGGTTAAGGTATAGGTCCCCAACCTGGCCTCACCTGGGGTTAGTGGGCTAATGGACAGAGTCCTGGTATGCAGGCTTTGTCTGTAGCAACACAGTGGCTTGCTTACCTGGCCTGTAACCTGGGGTCAGTGGGTAGGGTCATGAGCCACATGGGCTGATGGGGAGCCAAGTCACAGTTCTCTCACTTGTCCTTCTATACACATTTTATCTACATGTGCAAATTTTATTATCACTTGTCTGTGCTTTTTTAAATGATCAAAACTTTAAAAAGCCCAATAGTCAGCTGTGGATGAGCATCTGTATATCTTGCTAGATGTTTCCTTTATGAAGTGAGAGCTTTTTATTTCAAATAATTTAATTTATAGAGATAAAAGTTTCAAACAACTTAAGAGGAACATAAGCTTTAAGTTAATATATATATATATATATATATATATATATATATATATGAAGAGCTGAATAGTGAATCAGAATAACCTAGCTCTGAGATATCTATGTCTTTCTTTATGGTGAGGGCAATTATTATTTTACCTTTACTCAGATGCTGAAATGACACTGATTTTATTTACTACAGAAAGTTTTCAATGTCCAAATTATTTAGGATATATCTTATGTTCTTTTTAGCTTCATGTCTAAACATAACACATGCACATATGCATGCAAACTAGATTAAAGTTAGACAACAAAAGCATAAACTTATTTTTTATCTTTATAGAGAATGATGGGATGTTAAAAACTTGGTTTCAAATATGTTTAATGTTAGTATTCACATTTTAAAGGCATGGAGGGGCTGGCCAAGAAACATGGAATGAATTTCAGACCACCTGATGCATAAACTATTCAAATTAGCCTCCAATCATTTGATTTAATAGATATAGTTTTTCTTCTAGTCTGCTTTATTGCTCTTCCTATATCATATTTTTCCCCTTAAATCTTAGTTCTAAATTGGGGTTTTAATCTAAATATAATTATCAAGCCCTCTTGCTCATGATCATATAACCTTAGATAGTATTAGGCTTGGTAATTTCTCAGTTTATGTCTTATAATTGATCATTTGTGTAGTCACAATTGCCAACTTTCCATGTCCATTGAGATAACTAAAACAGATTCTAATAGGTCTACTTCTTCTCCCTTGGGCACTGTCGGGTCATTAAATGACCTACAAGCATAAACACTGGGTATGGGTTAGGAGGAAAGAGTATAGGAATGGAATTCCCAACAGATATGAACTAGGAGATATATAACTGCCTGGGACACTGAATAAAGAACAGGACCTGGAATAAGCAAATTTTGAGGTATGTGTCAACATGCAAGACCACCATAGTCTGGAAATGATGAAAAGGCCAGTTTGCGAGTGATTTTGACAGCTGGGCTAGCTGTGAATTTGTTCTGTAGACAGTGAGGGCCAATCACTGGTCTGTGTGCACGTGTGCCTGGATGTGCATGAACAGGTGCTCTAAGGTGAATGATGGCGTGTTTGGGCTCTGTTGTAAGTACATAAGTATGTTAACAAAATCAGTACAGCAGAGGGATTTAAAACAGAAAGGTCAGATGAAAAATGATGTCAGTAGATCCCAGGAATGCTAACTTGGATATTAACTGCAGTTGCGTGAAATAATTTTTTAAAAATATGAATGCCCAGGCCTTCATGGAGATGATTCTCGGATGGATAATCAGGTATTACAATGTTTAAAAAGCTGCTCAGATCACTCCAGTGTCAGCCAGGATTCAGATCTCTAATTAAGACCTATACTAATTTAATGCCTGCCTTAGAGCAACTAGGATCAACACATGGCAATAAATATCAGGCCTGAAATTGATGTGAAATTGTTTTTAAGCCAGATCACACAGATAAAAGATAGATATGATACAGATAATTTGGGAACTGTAACTCAAAGATTGACTTATCAGACTAATATTTAATGTTATATTTTGACAGCAAAACTCTAAACATATAATTTTTAAATGACCACAGAACATATGAAAGTGTTCATATTCTAGGTGCTGTCACAGAACTGAAAAAGCCACAGAGCTCACTATTGATAGACATAAAACATATGCATTAGAATCCAGTGTATCTAAAAACCGCTCTTTCAAATCTTTGGAGAAAAGAAAGATAAGTTAATATTCTATTTTTAAGGAATTAAAAAATTATATCCCCATAATATGTAACATAAATATAAGTTCCAGACATATTAAAGTTAAATGTTGAGAATGGAAACTAGATTTCTAGGTAAGATGGTGGATTAGCCTCACCAATGAAACCTAGGAAAGAAAAGAGGTTCCATATATGCACAATATTCAAGAGACAACAGTCTATCAAAGAACTTGTTAAGCCAGGTGTGAACTCAGCACAGAAGCAGAACTTCTGTTAATCAGTTTGGATGGAATCAGGCTAGCCTCAGGGAAGTGTCTCTCTTCACACACCAGCCTTGCAAAATCAGAAGAACCAGACGTAAAGGATGGGAGAGACCAGCTTAACTTCATGAGAACACTGCCAGGAAACATTCCCCAGCCTCCTTTCCTCCATACACTAACACCAAGAGTCCGACCAGGCAACATTCCCCAACCTCTACACATAAGCACCAGGAGAACCAGGAACTGCAGGAGGCCCTTGGATCAGCCACATCAAGCGAGCGCAAGAAGGAGGGAACCATCTTCACAACTCAGCACAAGTGGGCTAGATAACAGCTCTGATCAATACATATCCCAAACCTGGTTCTGTAGGTTTGAGCTGGAAATCCAAATTACACTTCCTATGTAAGGAAGTTTGTTGATAAAGAAAACATCATAGGTAGGGAAAGAATTCAAAGCTCATTCCACTAAATAATGAACAATGCAATCTCTTTATTTTCTCAATTTAATGTACATTTAATGTACTTTGTCTTTTTTGATTGCTTGTATGTTAGAGTTAACTTTTGTCATTTTTAGATTTGTAAAAATCTTTTAGTACCTCTTTTTAAAAATCAATTTTTTTTTGTTTTTGTTTTTTGAGGTAGGGTCTTGCTCTAGCTCATGCTGACCCGGAATTCATTATGTAGTCTCAGACTGGCCTCGAACTCGCAGCAATTGTCCTACCTCATCCTCCCGAGTGCTGAGATTAAAAACATTTGTCACCATGCCTGGCTTTAAAAATCACTCCTGTATATGTATTTCATAATGGTTTTGTCTGTATTAATTTTTGGCTCAGTGGATTTTAGGATTGTTATATGTTTCTATACTCAGGCTACTTTGTGATCTCTCTACTACTTTTCCCACACGCAATTTAGATATTTTCCCTATAGTTCCAATCTCTTTTCCACATTCACTCTCCTCTTTTTAATCTTCCATAAATACAAAATCCCATCGCCTCAACAACCTCTAAACTCTGTGGAACCTAGTAGTGTTAGACAAAGGATGTGAGGATGGAAAAGAGTTAAAAAATTAAAGCAGTTGTTATACCAAAGTAATGAGATAAACACCAAGCCACAGGTCCAGGAAACTTGAGGAACTCTAAGTCAGATAAGAATTAAAACACCATATTATAACTGTTCACACTGAAGGAAACCAAAGACAAAGATAACATCTTGAAAGAACCCAGAGGGGAGAAATATTTAATCTTTAGCAAAACAAGAAAAAGACTTATAATGGACTTTTTATCAGAAATCAGAAAAGCAAGTAAAAGTAGAATGAGTCTCATAGTCTTGGCCCTAATATCATTCTCCAATGAAAAGAGACAGACTCTCTTTTTGAATGGATGGCTCTTGGTGGGACTAAAATATATAAAACACGCCTAGAGTTTTAACCTAAAGAAGAGCTTCAATAAAACAAAATGCATCCTCCAGTGACTGGGCTGTCTAAAGTAACAGGATCCAACTGAAAAAGCTCTCAGGGGCCAAAGCTATAACAAGTTGAGCAAGAAAATAAAGTAGTCCAGGATTGTAGGCTCAAGGGTTAAGTATCTATCAGTCCATCCAGGTAGGAATTATTGAATAAATTAAAAAGATTTTGTTGAAATTACTCAAAATTTGAATAAACACATTTCTCATACAAAATAACTTCAAATAATTCATGTGCTATTTGTCTTCAATAAGGAAAAAAATTCTTTGTGGGCAGGTTGTATATGGTGACCTTGTTCATTGGACATTGTAGAAAGGGTCACTCCTTCATGGGGAAAGGACACTGTAGAAAGAGTCACTCCTTCATGGGGAAAGGACATTGTAGAAAGAGACACTCCTTCATGGGGAAAGCTGATAGACACTATCTGAACCAGGTGATCAAGTTCACATATAGAGTGAAGGGCTCCTCTGCTTTCCACTGCTGTGACAAAATACCCAAGACAATCAAATGTAAAGAGAAAAGATTTGTTTTGGCTCACTATTTAAGCTTGGTTGACTTGGTTGACTGCCTATGGACTGTTAGTACGCCATGGTGGGGGTGGATTCAAAGAAAGAGGCTCACCTCATGAAGGCTGAGAAGCAGAAAGAGAGAAAACAGGAGGATGGGGCTGAGTTCCCATTGTCTTCTTCAAGGGCACAACAATCCATGGCCTAACTTCTTTCTACTACCTCCCAAAGGTTCCATCTCCCTTCAAGAGCACCACAGGCTGGTGACCAAGCCTCTCATCCATGGACCTGTGTGAGAGACAGTTCAGATCCAATCTGTAGCAAGTCATGCTGATGCTATATACCTTTGATGCCATGTAATAAAAATGGTGTTGTGTCTCTGTGGTCATCCTTGCCACAACACCTAGTCCTGCAAGCTTAAGCACGAGAAGAACTTCAAAAATATTTTTGTCAAGGGGCGTTACACAAAGGCCTGACCACCACCCCCACAAGGACTAGTAACATCTGAGAAAGCACCATTGCTTCAAAGAGCCTGAGGGGACAACTAAAATTGCAACTTGGACAGCATCCTGTCCAATAGAAAGCATCCAATAGAAAATGATCATTAGGTAAAAACTAAAAGTTTAGGTAAAGTAGGGAGTTTTGTTAATAATAATGTAATAATATTAATAATTGTAAATAATATGCTATTATAGTTTTCTTCTTGTTCACAAAGCACATGAGCTAGAGGAGGTTTATGGGAGGAGAGGTTTTACTTTGGCTAAGACTTGAGGGGATGGCAGTGGAAGGGTAGCATGAGCAGAAGCTAAACATCAGCTCTGTCTCTGGAACACTGCAGCATGAGAATGAGCTGAACTCTGGCAAATGGAAGCTGGCTATAACACCCATAAGCCTACCATCAGCACATTTCCTCCAGAAAGGTTGTAACTCCCAAATTCCCACCTAGCATTCAGAGCACATGAGTTTATGGGGGACACTTAATTCAAACCACCATATATTTCCTATTAATGTACAAGTCAATGATAAGGAACACTGAATATAGGGCACAGAAGAACTCTCAGGACCATCTGCATGTTTTTTATATGTAAATCTAAAATGATTTTAAAATAAAACTTTATTTTAAAAAGTTTATCTCCAGGTGGTAGGGTTATGGGTAATTATATATTTTTCCCTTTGCATATTTCATTGTTCCAAATTGTTTACCACAAGCCTACCTATACTGCTTTCAAATTTAAAAACATATTCTTTAACATTTGTGTGTGGTGCTGGAAACAAACCCTTGTGGATATGATGGATGTGATCTACTTGTGAGAGATAGCCCATTAGATGGTAGATGTCCTGGGATAAGAGTTATATTCTTTGCTTCTCTTTATACCTTTATCTTTCTACCTCCATAATGTCTATCACTGTACTGAAGCAAGATTTCTTGCCTATGACCCAACCTAAAAGTTATCTTGACTTAAATCCTAATGAAAAACTATCATTTGGCATTTTGTTCAGATCAACTATATGGTCAAAATATGCATGAAAAAATTGGTCAATGAAACACAGAAAGTTAATGAAATCCAAAAATAGTGAATTATTGAATATTTATACTCCTGGCTTTTGATTAAAAAGTATATCTAATTTGAATGTTTACATCTGTCAGTTGATTTGGCCAAGTTCAGCTAGTGAGTTGTGTCAAAAACCATGAGGACCCCAAATACAACTATTGCTTTGTCAAGAGCTAGCTAGCATCGGTGTCTTCTGAGGAGCCATTCCTTTAGTGAACGCTGAAAACAATGAATGAAGTATATAAATGTCTCAGAAACTTGCTTAGGAGCCAGGACTTCTTCCCTCAACCCCCTGCTAACTTCTTTGTCCCTTTTCAATTACATAAACAGATAGAACTAAACTTCAGTTACAGCTGTCTTTATTTTATGAAGATTTAAGGCCCATGCTAACCTATGCCCTCCAACAACAGCAGGAGTCAAGAAACCCTGAAAGGCCACCCAAATTCTACTTGTTACCCAGGAGTGATGAGTGTACACTTAAAACCCTCAAGATTCCCTTCACACCTGTGATCATAATGGGCAATGCCTCTAGTTCAGGGTCAGGCTGTGGATATATACTCCTCCTCTCTGCCCCTGAAGCAAGAATCTGTAACCCTCCCTCCCCTGTATTTGTAGAAAGAAAATATGAGCTGGGAGGCTGTTCTCTGCTGGACAACGGGCTCATGTTTATGAAGCTTGGATAATTGCTTGCACCTGTTTGGAAAAAAAAATTCTTACAACATTTCCTAGGTGTTCTGGAAATTCCCATTTTGGTTCCACTGGCATCTTCCCATTCCAACATTGCTATTTGAAAATAATTTTTAGTCATGGTCATAGTATTTCTTTCTTCTCTGGAGACTTTGGTAAAACTAGAATTCAGTTGAGGTAAAATTCGCCTATTTCCAAGTGAGGAAAAATAGAAATCTGACCAAATGTCTTTACCTTGTTAAGGTATATATGGATGTAATCTGAGAAAACAAGGTAACTTTCTGTCATAAAATAGTATGGAGTAAATGTTTATGGTATATTCAAATCCTTCCTCACAACATGCCTTCTTTTGTCATTCTATTCTGCTAGTCCACTGCAGGCAACGTAGCTTGTTTTGAGTCAGAATCACTTCTGCTAATTCAGCCTTAGAATTAACTTGTTAAATTAATCTCATCTTCATTTATTTTAGTGTCTTCATGTTTAAATGCTGATTTTATGAACATCTGCTTCAATCATAGTTGTAGACCCATTACTTTTATGAGCTGTACATATTTTAGAGAGATTTACTGCTGACCTTTGTGGGTGAGTTGAATGTTTTTGTTGTCAGTAACATTTCTGTAATTGATGCCATTGTTATTGCCAACCAGATAGCAGTTTCACTTGAAAAATGTTTGGGGTGAGGGGAATCTTTTTGCTTAAGCACATTAAATCAGACAGACATCACTTTAAAATTGTGTGGCTTTGGAAAAAAAGAAGTGTGTGTGTTAAATCTTGGAGCATAAAATGGAATTAAACTGCCACTTTATTTTCCTTTACTTTGTACAGTTTTTAAAGTTTTGAATGCTATCATGATGATTTTTCTCTCTGGTGCTTGTCATTTAATAATACAGGTGGGGGAACTTGCACTACTTACATAACTGCTCTGTGTCAATTGATAAATCCATCAATCAAAGTAAACTGTGCATTCAACTTTTCCTGTTAGATTTAAAAAAGCACCTAAAGCATGATTGTCATAGCCACACCACTGAGATGAATCTCTAAACTAGGCACAGTTGTGGGAGGAAGGTATTTATTAAAGTAACAGATCCAGGTAACAGTTCAATAATGAAGAAAACAGCTGACCCCCCTTCACAGGTCAAAGCAGAGAGAAAAACCCATCACCAGCACCTCCAAAACAAACAAGCACACTCAAACCCAAAATTGGCAAACATCAAGAACTCCAGGCTTGAGCTCAGACTGCTCTTTGCATATGTACAATTGGAATTCCAGATCCACCCCAGAAACACCTTAGGGCTGGACCCTAGGATCCAGATCTGGTCAAGGGGACACAACCTCCAGCCAGGCAGCTGGAGAAAAACTTTAATAACTGTTGAATCTATCAGGGGACATTCTTTCAAACTGCCACAATGATATTTACTTATTTATTTTTGAGTCAGATAATAGAGCAAAATACTACCTAAGAGTTCAACCTCCTGTCTCAGGGGAGACATTTTAGAATCTCTCTGCATGCTGGAGATCTAACAAAAAGTAGTGAAAATTTTGCCTCTCACAGTGAGCTGATCAAAGTGATAGATGTTAATACATCTCAGTTTAATGAACATGCAGGTTGAATCTTGCCTTTTCCATGGAGAAGATAATGATGTTCAAGCACTTTTAGGAGCAGAGTAAAAAAGCTTTATTAATACTGATGACGATTTTATTATTTAACTTAAGAGAAAAGGTTTTCTCTGATTCAGTATGCTCTTTCCAGTTGAGAATACAGTGGTATGTGCCCTGTTCTTATCAATAGGATTTGGTTTATTAAAAATTATCTATAACTATATGTCCACTTTTCTATATTTTGAATAAGAAGCAAACATGAGTACTCCTCTGTGAACAGTGCACTCTCCTTGTTTCTATGGCGTGCCTCCTTTAACCCATAGACAATGAAGAGTCTGCTTAGCATGTGACAGGCAACCATCATCATTTCATGATCTTATGTTATAAAATCATGTTATTAACAAGTACATCGAGCAGCAGTTACAGTGAAAATTTATACAAGTATATATTCATGTTGAATTTTCCCAATAAAATACTGTTTGTTTACTCTTCCCTCTCCAAAACACAGAGGGCTTTGTCTGTATTTTCTTGAGCAGAGGAATAAATTGTGAGTTAATATAATGCTGGCAGCACATGTCTTTTAACACCTGCATTGTCTCTTATGGCACAAAACAAAACAAACACACAAACAAAAACCCTTGCTCTTGCCTTAGTTTTACTAACCCAAGTGTTCTCCTGTTTCCCATTTCTTATTGTAGACATCTTAGAAGACATAGAATAGTATACAAAAATTTACCTACCATTCAGTGATTACACTTCAACATTTAAAAATATTTCCTTTCTAATATGGTTGTATGTCATGATTTTGTCACTAAGCATTATATTGTTGTCTGATGTCTCTGTGAATTCTATTATGAGACCATTCTTGATGCATATACACAATGCACCAGGATTGTGTGCAGTGAACACACAGCTTCAGCTTCAGCTGTTTACTTGTCTTGTACTTCAAAGTAGATTATAATTATATATATTATATATATGTATATATATAATATATATTAGCATGTAAGTTTCATTTACATAGCCAAGTTTTTATTACAATCAATCCCTGAAAGTGTGGCTAACTATGATAGCTTTGGTACCAGAAGTGGAGTGATATAGCTAAGATGAATCTCACCATGTGGATTTTGGTATTCTGGAACTTGTGGCTAGAGGAATGGACATGGATTTGGTACTTACAAGTGAAGATGCCTTCTAGAATGGTAAGCCAGGTTTTATGGGCTATTCTGGGGAGAATTTAAAAATCTTAAGTGCAGAGAGAATATGGAGGCTTGGCTTATAAACTTCCTAAGGGGAAGGGAAGATTATAGAGAACTTTATTGGAACTGGGTTACTAGAATAATAGCTAGATACATTCTATTGCCCATGCCCAGAGAGTTTGATCTAGGTTAAATTTAAGTAGTGGACTGATTGATGTGCTTGGCTCACAACACAGAACTGAGAATTTAAAGATTTAATGTTAGACAAACTCAAAACAAGCTTAAAACTTACTGACATTGAGACTGGTTGCTAAAGATGCTACTGTTAAAGATATAGCACCATGATTAAGAACGGCCAACTGCTTTGCATTAAAATAATAGAAAAGATGCCTGAGGTGTTTCCATCCAGGAAGGACTAAATGATAGAAAATATAAACTCTTTTGGACTGAAATAATTTAAAAGAAAAAAATTCTTTCTCTTCAAGGTCATTGTCGTAGTCAGCCACACGCCGCTGGGATGAATCTCCAAACCAGGCACAATTTTGGGGAGGAAAGTATTTATTGAAATAACAGGTCCAGGGGAAGTTCTAAAAATGAAGGAAAGGGCTAGCCCCCTTTCACAGATTCAAGCAGAGAGACAGAGGCCCAGCACCTCCAGAAGCAAGCAAGCACACTGTAACACTGTAACTCACAAAACAGCAGAATTATCAGACTTGAGTTGCAGCTGCTCTTTTGCATATGTTTCCCTAGTATTTTGCATCCAAGTTAGAAATACCTCAGGGCCAGACCCCAGGAGGCCAGGCCAAAGTGACACCTCCTCCAGCCAGAAGGATCATAAAATACACATGGTTCCAGGAGGCACTGCTGAGATGCAATATATGGAACAGGGCATGAAGTCCCTGATAGGCCAGTGAAGCCATTGGAAGATGGACCGTGGTTTACAATAGAGGACTGAAGATGTCTGGATATCCCAGGACTGTACAACGGACTACCATGGAGCACTGTTGGATTGGGTTGCAAAATTTCCCCAGCTTCTTAGCCAAGCTGGAGTGGCGGAATTAGAAAATCTGGAGACTGTCAGTCACTGGTATGATAATAGGACTTAAACTACTGATGTTTGATGTTTGCTTAATGGTTGTTGAGTTTACATTGGACCCGTTTCTCCTAGTTATGCTTTATAGCAGTTGGAAATGTTTACTCTCTATGTTAAAAACATGTAACTTGCTTTGATTTTACAGAATTCACAGTGAAGGGGCCTTTCCTTGTGCTGTGGGAGAGATTATACATTTCCAGTTGCATGTGAGATAATTAAATCACATTAGGTGAAATAATCTCGGTACTGTCTTCATTTAAAAATTAAATATGATATAAAGAGCTACAGTTTAATATCATGTTAACAAGGGGTGTACTTGTGATGGTAATGTTTTGTTGTCAGCTTGACCTGTCAGCAATCCACAATAATCTTGAATGTTAGGAAACAGATTTCCTCCAAATTGAAGAGAGAAAGGAGGCTCTGGGCATTCAGGAAGTCATGTTAGCTAAAAACCAACATCCCTGCCTGGGAGGGCAGTGAAGAAAGGAAGTTCCAGAGACTCAAAAAGTCAACAAGTCTGGAAAAGGGTTACAAAATCCTTCCCTAAGACTATATAAAGGAGAAGGAAATCTCTCTTCTTCCTGCCTGTGTTTTTCTGGTGGATGTATATGGTGTTGGTGATGGCTTCTTTCTCTCTCTGCTTAGACCTGTGAAAAGGTGCCAGCCTCTTTCACCATTATGGAACTTCAATAAATCCCTTCCTCCAATAACTGTGCCTGGTTTGGAGGTTCATCCCAACGGTATGTGGCCAACTATGACAGAGACCATACCTGGAAAAGAAAAGAAAAGATAACAAAACACTTTTTTATAAATTATATTTACCTATTATTTTAATTTGCATATCAAATTTCTTAAAATTTAAAGTTCTTTTTATTATGATTAGTATGCTTCCTTTATGAATTGTCTATTAATTTCTTTGATTTGTGTTTTCATGAGTCATTAAATTCATATTAAGTTTTAAAAGGTCTTTATATATTAAAGAACCTAACCTAATGTTTAATTTTTACATGGTAACTGTGTTTTGTCACTTGCCTTTTACTACATATAGAATAATTTAATTGTTATATCATCAACTCTCTTGTTTATTTTGCTAGAGGGGAGTCTTCTGGCATCTAGGGAAGTCTGTTAGTTGATGAGTTTCTTCTTTTCATATAACCCTTTAATCTGTTAAGACTTTATTTTGGTGTATGGTAGTAAATAAAGATTTTATTTAATTTTTTTCCTGAACAGTGAACTAATGATTGCTTCTCAATTCCTACACTCCCCTTCCCTCATAATTATACTTACTTCTTAGGCATATCGGGTTGGTTTTCAGCTTCCATTCTACTTTACTGATAATATTTCCTCATTTTCATTGCATTTTAATAACCAAAATATGATGCTGCATTCTCAGAAATACTACACCCACAAGTAGCTAGCAAGCCATATTGTCTGACTTCCATTATTTCATTTTTATTTCACTAGTCTTAAGAAGTACTCATTTTAAACTTCACCTCTTAAAAATGAAAGGCCTTTAATCAGTTTTAGCACATAGCAATCATCAAAGCTATGAGTTTATGTGAAAATACTAGCATATTAGTTTACATAATAACCATAGTTCTTTCTATTTTGTGACTTATTACATTTTGTGCATTGCTGGTATTCCTCAACATGTCTTCGAGATTACCTTGTGATGGCTCATTATAAAGTTAGATATGCATAATTATGTAAAAACAGAGAAGAAGGGTGTATTTGTTCTTAACCAAGGACTTAGTTTCATGTTTCCTAGCAAAACAAAACCTTTATGTTTTATCTGATCTCTGTAAGGAAGTGCCTACAAGTAGAAAAACCCATGTTTTACATTGTTACTAAGATGCAAAGGATAGCTTGTCATATCCTAAACAATACAGTTAAAGACAGGAGCAATTCCTAAAACTCTTATAATAGATTGAAGACACTTCAAAGAAATGAGGAATATAGATGACCTGTATCATGCGCTATGCAGGACACTGCACATTAAATTATCAGAATCTTCTTGACTTCGCTAAGAAGTTGCTCATCTTCCAGCATAATTCAATTCAAATGAGTAAAAAGGTGCCAGAATTAAAACTTGCAAAGTGAGTATAAATGACTTGGAATTAAAATATTTGTGATAGTAACAGAATAATTTTTCTAAATCACCTATCCTTATGAAGTTACCATGGGTAATAAAGTGACAAACATCTGTCTGGATAAATCTAATACAGTCTATTATCTATCAATCATCTATCTATCTATCTATCTATCTATCTATCTATCTATCTATCTATCTATCTATCTATCTATCTATCTATCATATATCTATCTACCACCTCTTTGTTGTCTCTCTGTTATATATTTATCATCTTTCTCTTCTATTTGTATCTATCAGCTATATCTATCTAATCTATCTATAATCTATTATCCATAACTGGCTACCATATAAAAATCTAATCTAATCTTTCATCTATCTATAATTATTATCTATCTGTAATTATAATCTAATTGAGTCTATCATCTATAAATATCTTTATCGATAACTATCATCTTTCTATTTGTGTATATATCTCTGTCAAACATCTCTCTCTGTCTATTTTTCTAAACTATCACTTATATCAATCTTTCTATCATCTATTTATTTGACTATCCTTAAGTGTCAAAAAAAAGAATTGCATTAAACTTAATTATTAGCATCGATACAATCAAATAATGGTGGGTCTTACCATAAATACATGATGGATTTTGTGAAAAGCAGTTGCTTGAGTCTCTATGGTACTCTTAGTATAGCCCTAGAGTAAATTCATTTTTATTCTATAGAACTCGATGAATAGATTTGGGTCTCAATAACAAGAGTCTTGCTAAAATGAAGGAAACAATAGCATTGCGTTTTCAATGTAGAAAACCTCCCTCTCAATCATTAAGCTATATTAAGGTGGGGTTTTAGAGGAACTGAACCAATAAAGTATACATTATGAATGATTTATTACATGGACCTACATGATACAGTCTAGGTCATCCAACAATCACTATGTGCATATTGGAGAGGCTGGAACCCAGTAGCTGCTCAGTCCACAAAGCTGGTGCTTCAGCTGTGCTAATCTGGCCCTGAAAGCCTGGAGCTCCCTACAGAAGTCTCTAGCATTGAGTCTATGATGGGAGAACACAGAAGTTGTATTCTGATGTCAGTGGTGGATAGCAGCAATATTGAAAGGCACACTCATTCAGAAAGATGAAGGAAGAAGATTCACATAACTTTTCCCTTGTACTTCTTTATATCTGGGTTGCCCAATGGAAGGGGCCACCTACTTTGAGGATAGTTCTTTGCCATTCAGTTAATCTTGTCTGGAAATTCCCTCACAAACACATTGTATTAGTTACTTTCTTGTTGCTGAGACAACATGACTCTCAAAAGCAACCTAAAGAAGAAAGGATTTATTTGGTTTACAGTTTGAGGGTATAGTCAATCACAGCAGAGAAAGCATGACAGCAGGAGGATTGAGAGAGAGGGGGGTGAGAGAGAGAGGAGAGAGAGAGATGAATGTTCATGCTCATGCCATTTTCTCCATTTTATTTAATCTAGGACCCCATCCTTTGGCCTTGTCAACCATAATATCCCCCTACTCCATAAGGCAGGAAACCAATATGGAAATCTCTCCCAATTATGCATTCTAGGGCTAGGGAAATAACCACAGGATGAGTTCAAGGACACATTGGACCCACTGTAAGCCTAACTGTGTTTAAAACCTTATTTATCACCTGACCTCCATGAACCCCTACTTCGACTGGAGGACCACATGCAGTTTGGGATCTTTCAGAATAAATTTCATTTGGAGCCAGTGTCTGGGTATACCCTGAAAGGTCTGATTATTTCCTCTTCTTCAATTTAGCTACCCTGGTAAAAGATCCCTCTGGGGAAGGGTGGGTGAGAGCTGAACAGTAAAGCTTTTCAGTAGTGCAGTAGGGTCCTTTCACAGTGGATCTGACCTCCCCTTCATTGGAGGGGTTTTGAATCTATAAGTTGGCTAAAGTCTGGAAATTGGTTTGGGGGCCATGATGCTATATTGCTATAATTCAAGCAGCCTTTCATCCATTTACCCTGGAATTTTGCTGCTCATACAAGTGGAGTAAAAATTTAGTAGCCTTCTTATCTATTTCTTTTCTGAGAACAATGTGATTAATTAACCACAGGTTTACATCAGTCAGACCATTATGAACAGTGCTTTGTCTATGTTTCCCATGATGGTAAGTATGCTCACCTTACTTTGGCACTGGAGTCTTACATCTTGGACCTGATCACCTCAGAGTCCAATTAGACCCACCACATTTAAATTATCTAATTAGGTGTCTATTTCTCCCACTATGTCTGGCATAAAGAGAAGAAAAATGACAAAGCTCCCAAGTATGCTGCTGATCTCCTCACAAATCTGTTTCTTATAGTAGTGGTAGAAGGCACATCTTTTGGATCCTCCCATTGTGGAGAATTAGGTTTTCCATGATGTATCCACACCAGCATTCCAATTTCCTTGAGCCTTTGAATTTCTTCATCAACATTAAGCCAGGGGATACCAGGCAGCTTTAGCTCATTCACGGTAGGCCACCTTTTCACCCAGCCAATCAAATAACCTTTGACACTTTAAGAAAAAAAAATAGAAAAACTATGAGCTGCAACATTAAATGCAGAATCTGTGCTTTATGGGCCCATATCAATAAAGTCAGCCTGAACTAGGTTTATGTTTCTATCCCCATTATCCCTCACTCTTAAAATTTAATCCACACGTATTCTCCTTGCTTGTGTTAGAAATCTACAGAAGTTCTTCAGGGGCATAGTTTGCCTCCTCATGAGTTGCACTATCAGCCCACCTATCCTAGGAACCTGCTAAGCCTACAGTCTGATTACAGGTTAGTGGCAAAGATCAGTAGTGAGGCTGGACCCTGGGAGGCATCAGCATTGTCTTGTTTGGAATCGCCTTTAGGTAAAGCCATTGCTTGCTCATAGTTAATTCCCACAGGCAAGGGACAGGACAGTACTGCAGGCATGAGGGTTAGTATGGACATGCATTTATACAGGTGGGGAAACTCTTTCCCAGGCAAAATAATCATATCCAAATTTGAGAGCTCAAGTTCTTGGCCTTATCATGGTCCTTTCACACTTTTCCTACCCAGGTGGCAAGATCCCACTCTGTTCCAAACAGTGCCCTGCAGGCAGCCTTCTAGGTTATGAGTCAATCACATGATGAAAGTTTGTATTGCGTTCTGCAACTTCAGCCCTGAGGGTGTAGGAGAGGGGATTATTTCCCAGGGTATACTTCAAAGCCTTTAGAGTCTTTCTGTGCATAGGAAGCCAGGAAATTGCGTCTTTGAGCTCATTCTTTTCCTTTGTTACTTTACTCAAAGACACTGGAAGCAAGCAGGTATCACCATTATATTCCTTAGTCTTTCAGAAATGTTCAGAAGTATTATATATAGGGTCACTAAGTTCTTGCTTTTCACAAGCATTGAATAAGGAGTATCAAATGCATTTGTCTTGCATAACTCTTCAATAGTTATACCATGCATTCCCAGTGTGCTCCATGCAACCAGGGAGTGTTGGCCACTTTAGGTCTAGTTGAATTAGAGAGTCAGTTCCAGATACCACAAATTCCATTAGAGAATTTTATCCTTAAAAATCCATTTCTCTAGGACTTAGAACTTGAGAATATTTTCTAAATCCCATTTATATCCAGGGCTTAGCTTTCCAAGTTCCTTTCATATATAGTGAAATTTTCAGACAGTCCCAAGTCATTTGGGGGCAATTCTGTGCATTCATCCATGTATAGTCTATACTTTCCAACAAGATTTTCATATGTTACTTTGCCAAATTCCAGGCTTCCATGAAGTGTCCCAGAACAACTAGAGAATTAACAGCTTTCACACTTATTTCTTGAAGTGCTTTAATTTAAATGTCTTTATTCAAGTACTTAAAATGAAATCCAAATGTAAATTTACTTTGTTGCTCCCCTTTATCAATTTCTTTTTCCAGTGTTTTCAATTTTGGGGCAGCTGCCTTGGGTAGTTCGCATTCTCTTCTTGTAGGGATGTCCTCTGGGTATCTATTTTCTAGAACTTTCTAGGTTTTCTCATTTATTTATTTATTTATTTATTTATCTATTTATTCCTGGTGTTTCTATCGTTTCTAACAAAGTATTACAGGGTTCACTTACCTTCTGCCTTAGTTAACTTCACCCTTCTTTATACTAAATTTATAATCTCTGGAATATGGATTTACCCAGAATGCTTAATATAGGTCAACTGATATTGCTTGCCAAAGCACAAGAAGGAGAAAATATATACTTGGACTGATTACAGACAGCAAAAGATCTACAAAGCTGCTTTGAGAAAATGGTGGCTATAGCTCTCATTGTGTAGTATTACTAAAAATATTGGAAATGAAAATAAAGTTAATAACTATATGTGTAACATTCCAACATATTGTGAAATATCTAAACATAATTATTGTTTCATGTTTACCAACTTTATCACATACACAATTTTTATATTTACCATATGTTCATATATTCTGGTTTTTAATTTTGTCTTTGATGAAATCCTAAAGCAGATGTATAGAGAACATAATCAAGAATTATTTAGAGAGGGCTGCAAGATGCTTGATTCTTTGTAGGCTTGTTTGAAAAGCATAACCATGTTATTTTTGACTATTCTCCAATCTGATGTGGACACTGCTTCTTTTCTTTGGTGAGGGGCTAAATTTATGGACTTGCTTCTAACAGATCAAATAAGGCAGAAGTAATGAGATGTGACTCTGAGGCCTGGTCCTGAAAGTCACTGTATCTCCAGTCTTGCTCTCTTTGCCTTCATCACGCCAGATGGACAAAGCCAGCTGCTTGCTGTCTCCTGAGTATTTCATGCAGTCCTAAGGAGTGTCGGGGAACTAAGGCCAAGATACTGAGACCTCCTGACAACTGCTAATTTGGGTGGTACAGTAGTTTCCCTTATCTATGATTTTTTTTTACCCATAATCAAGTACAAACTAAAATTATTAAGTGGGAAATTCCAGAAATAAACAATTAAATTCTAAACTGAGCAGGATTTAGAGTAGCACGAGGAAATTCCCTGTCCCCACCTCTGTTCTGTGTTGCCTAGGACATGAGTCACCTAGAACATCTCCACCTTACATGCTGCATGTCTGTTGGTTCCTGAGTTGCTGTTACAGTTTAGAATGACTTCCCCAATATGGCAGCAAAGTAGAGGCCGGAGGTGCAAGAACTGTGGTGGTGGAATGAGGCATCGGGACATTTTTGGAAACAAAATAATATTGATATTTATTTATTTATTTTGCTTGCTGCATGAGTTTCTAGGCATTCTTCTGCAGAATAGAACCTTGGTAAATGGAGTGCTAGAAACTTGGAATAATGTAGACTGTAGATGAGCTACATATTGAAGAGGCAACACCAGAGACAAACAAGCAGGTTATGTGAGATGTTGTGTTAGGTTGAGAGGTACTTTGGGGGAGTTTGAGCTGTGAGGAAAGCAAGTGTATGGTGGGGGGATGTTGCTTTATGTGGAAGAAAGTGATAGGATGAGAAAGAAC
>PVHP010015469.1:0-37262 GCA_004024765.1 Zapus hudsonius
AATTTGTAAAATTTCAAATAATATATTTTAAAATTTAAATAGTTGCATGTGGTTAGTAGCTCTATATTGAATCACTAGATCATTAGACCAGGAATTACCAGACAATGGCTTGCAGACTAAATCCAGCCTGAACCTGTTTTTGTAATGGCCCATGAACTAAGAATAACTTAGATTTTTAAGTGATTAAAGAAAGCACATGCACACAAAGGTCATGAGACAGACACTAGTAATAAATTACATATTGAAATGCTTCCTATGTATTCTTGATGGACAATGTTTATTAATCCTTCTAGTATACTTAACTACTTCTGTAATGGCAACGGTCATGACAAGGTTAATATGTTTCTCTAAGGTTTTATTTCAATACACTTTCTTCACCATATTACTTTGAGGTCCCCAAGAAGGATAAAGCTAGCCTAGGAGAGTCTTAACACTGAAATAAAATACAAACATTGAGCTGGAGGATGCCAGGTGCGAGACAAGAGTCAATGGACTTGGGGCCAGACAAGCAATTAGAACAGAAGCAGGATAAGAAGGTCTGAGGATATCTTCTAATAGCTGCTTGTTGGGAGCCAGCTTGGGTCAGAGCAGCAGCAGGCTGAGTCCGTAGGCAGGAGTAGGCTGGACCTGGAAAACCCAGAGGGCCTTTAGGCAGAGCTCTCTAAATCTGGAGCAGAAGGCTGGCAAATGCATTGAAAGTCTGAGAGATAGATAAGCAGAAATCACAAGGAATTGTTGGATGCCAAAAGTTGGACATGAAAATCCACCGGGGTGGATATTTGTGAGAATGTTATGTAACTGTTGAACTCCTATCATAATCTCACAGTTTTTGCCCATTTTCTATGTCACTGTGGCACATAGAAGGTGCTGCAGAAATGCCAATTTCAATGTCATATATGCTTTATAGTTGAAGAAACTGAGACTCAGAGCAATGAAGAGCCGTTGTACTTGCTTCTCTTGCTCTCTGAGAGGCTGTAGTGTTAACAAGCATACTTCTGAGAGAGGGAGAATTGGGGAGCATGTGGAATGTGCCTCAGACTGGGGTATGAATGAACAGAGAAGACCTCATCCATGTACTAAAGTAGCATAGATATTAAGGTATAGATCACATTTCCTTTGTACTCCAAAGAATCAGACTGAAGGAAAGTTTTAGAGAAGGAAGACTTCTTTGAAAACCTTCTTGCAAAGATCTGCAGTGTGAATCCTAGTTCAATTTTCTTTCCTTCTGCACATGACACCCAGCCTGACCACATGACCACGTGCCCCATTTCTCCCTCTCAGTTAAATGTGACCAGGGGGCTAAATTCTAGTTTACAGAATGTAGCAAAATTCAAAATACTATTCCCAGGCCTGGCTTACACTGACCTCCACTGCATTTCCTGTCCCTTCCTATCTGGTGGACAGATGTTGACACCAGAGCCAGGAAGTCCACACTGAAGATGATGATGTCGGTAGCTCAGGTCACTGGAAAGTGGATAAAAGACAGCTTTGTGACAATATCTATTGAGTGAGGATATGGGGATTTCAGGTTCTACCTGTCAAAATGGCCATTGATATCTTAACAAATCCAGTCCGCCTCTCCTGCCTGCTTCGACGCTTTCACCACCAGCACTAACATGGACTTACATACTACACCCATTGACATGGCCATATATGACCCTTCATTTTTGGAGAAGAAGGGACAAGTCATTTTACCTAGAAAGAAACTGACGTTTGATTGACACTCAGTGTAATCTAAACCCCTTCAGAAAAGGTGAGGCACTGAAAGGGTAGAGTGTGGGAATAAAAGAAACAGAATTCACATGTTGAAAAGAAAAATAAAAAAGGCTTTAGGTTGCTAGTCACTTGTCTATGTCCCTTGCAGGTGACCATGTCTGTAAGGTGTGCAGATGACGCTGACAGACACGGCCTGTCACAGGGAGGAACAGGGCTACATTCATCCCAGAAACTGTGGCTGGACTTTCCAAGTCTACGTTTAGCGCAACTGCTAATCACACTGTTTTGGTAAAAAGTGCTCAGAGGTATCTTTTCCGGGCAATCATTGACTTAAATAAGAACTTAAAGGTTGCCTTCTTTCTTCTTTGCTTAGTTAGAAAACTCAAGAATTAGAAATGTATTTTAATTGGCTTCAACTATGCCCTCTGAAGACCATGGTCATGTGAATTGCAGCATGGAGAAGCCATCACCCATGTGAAGGGACAGATTTTAATGTTTCCTTGGAGCTCTGGCTCCAGGGTTCAAGGACGGATCAGACAAGAGGCTGATGGAGCAGTGAATGATTCAGGAGCCAGGCGCTCTAAGGTGAGAATTCTCCGTCTGTCACATAATGGCTATGAATTTGGGCAGCTTATGAAGTCTGTCCTCACGATACCCAAACTGGAAATATGTCTACCTCATTGATTACTACAAAAAAATAAAATAACACATTAAAAGTAATTTCCCAGTTGGAGATATGGCTCCGCTGCTAAGGCTGTCAGCAAAGCCTAACTACCTGGGTTTGATTCCTCAGGACCCACGGAAAGCCAGAAGCACAGTGATGAATGCATCTGGAGTTCCATTGCAGTGGCTGGAGGCCCTATGCACCCATTCTCTCTCTGTCTCTTCTATCTCTTTCTGCTTATAAATAAATAAAAATATCTTAAAAGTCATTTTCCCATGAAAAATCCTGGGCAAAACATCTAGGGACATTGTCTCCCCTACAGGGGTCAGGATGACCTGTTCCTACCTGCTGACCCACCTCCCCTTCGACAGTCCTCTTCATTAGCTCTGGGCCAGGAGGTGACACGGCCTTCCTCCACAGGCTGCAGTGTGCTGTGTCCCTCCGATGCCTTCTCCACATCCTCGGCCCCTGCCTCAGCTCCAGTCTTGATCCGATCTCCTCAGACCCAGCAGCTTCGCCATCTTCTTTCACAGTATGTCCTTTGTCTTACCATCACAGCTAGCTGTCCATTTGCACCATTGTTAAGATAATGTTCATTTTCTTCACTCAACTATGACACCATGAGTCGGGCATGAAAACCATTACTAATTAACTAACTAGCAAAATAATTAATGTGTGCCTTATTTTTTTTATACAGAGTAACACTTTGGATTGCTTTTTCAAGTTAATTTCATAACTTACTTGTACATGGTCATCAATCAAGTACATTTTGCGATTTGGTGTTTGTTATGGGACTTCATTCACATGGCTCCTTTATTCTCACTTGGAATGGAACCACGTGACAGCTGCTTAGCAGAGCCTTTACCATCAGTTCTGGTGATGGAGCAAAGAGGTCTGAGAGCTAGCTCAGGCCTCAAGGGCATTTCCTACAGGCAGTGTAGACTGAAGTAATTACCCTGGCTGGAATTCGGTCCTGACATTGGAACAACACACATCACCTCAAGAAAGCCTAGAGAATTATTATTAGTAGTATTTTGGTGCATCTACTGTCTTGATTTTTAGACATGTTTTCTCTCTGAAACCCCATTACATTTACTTTGCTTCTATATTTCTTCTTATGATTGAACAAAGAAAAATTAAGAGCAGCAATAAAAACAAATTTTCAAATGCTAAGTATGTTGATAGCTTAGAATATTAGGACAAAGCTCAGATAATCCACTGTTTTGCATTCGCATTGTGCACACGAGTGAACCAAATGATGTTTAGATTTTTCTTGGTTCTTTCTCAATAATGGGTCAGATAAATCACCGTCTGATTGCCTATTACGTTCTTGAGATTGTGCTGGGAATGGCTGGCGGTAAAAGGCCCCAATTCAGACTCACTTGTGTGCAAACAATAAACATTGTTTACCATTTTTATATTTATGCCGATGATTATAAAATAGTCAACAGCTAAAAGATACCCAGAAACAAAGCTGCATCTTGTCTAACAGAAAGAAATCTCTGATGAGGTCTTTCCCATTTCTGTCTGTTTATGCCCCTTCACAGCAAGGCAACAGTGGGAGACATGTAACAACCCCAGAGCCATTTATAGCCTTGCTATCAATTATACAATGGTAAGCCAGAGAATACACATGCGTGGAATATCAAGGAAAAACAATGTCTTTGTTTGCTTCAACTATTCTGCATGCACACTCAGTTTTCAGAATCTCCGTTGACCCAACCTATTGCACAGATGTGTCTGTGTCTAATTTCCCCTCTTCATTGAAGTAATGCTGGTGATTACTGACATTTACATTATTTTCGAGGCTTTCGCTCATTTATCTTCTCATCCAATTTGGCATTATGCTTTCTTAGAATTCAAGGAGAACAACTTTTAACACTTGTCAAATAAATTGTCTAATGTTTGGTTAAATAGTTAAACCAATAGCTGGGTGTGGCATGCCTTTAATCCCAGCACTCAGGAGGTAGAGGTAGGAGGATCACTGTGAGTTCAAGACCACCCTGAGACTACTATCTTAGTCAGCCACATGCCACTGGGATGAATCTCCAAACCAGGTACGTTACGGGAGGAAAAGATTCATTGAAGATACAGATCGAGGGAAAGTTCCCTAATGGCCCCTTTTCACAGGTCCAAGCAGAAAAAGAAACCCATCACCCCCATCACACACACTGAACAGCAAAAAGGTGTGTGGGGGGATTTCTTTCCCCTTTATATAGGCTTGGGAGGGGGTGTCTTGAAACCCTATCCCAGACTTTTTGACTTCCTGAGTCTGTTGAATTTCCTTCCTGCACTGCCCTCCAAGGAAGGGATGTTAATTTCCAGCTTCTATGAACTTCCTTACATCCTGCTCCCCGAGAGGCTGCCTTCCTGTAAAAATCCTCAGAGATCCACCCAAGATTCCTAAAAACGTCAAGTTGACAAAAAAATTTAACCATCACAACTACATAATGAGTTCCGGTCAGCCTGAGCCAGAGCGAGACCCTACCTCGAAAAACAATAATAATAATAATAATAATAATAATAATAATAATAATAATGGTTAAGCAGAGCTTGAACTCCTATGTCATTTCTCCACTTCTGAATCTTTACTTTCAGGCAAAGATAAACTGATAAACATAAGATTGAAGTCATGTCTTTCTGGATCAAGTGTCCAAATTTATGTAGTATTTTCACTGATAGACTGATTTTCTGGGTCATTTGTCACTGGTCCATCAGTTTTTGTAGTCATGGTGTGTTGTGTCATGTGGGAATACTTGTTCCATTCTCTAGGTGCTATTTTACTAAGTTCAAAGAGGAAGAAAAAATTGAGACGAGATGGTGCTCACTCGCGAAGAACACAATTAGAGAGCTACTCCTATGCAGTGCATGGTGAGGGTAGAAAGAGAAAACTGCTTGCAAAAAGCAAAGCTTTAGTTGGGTCTTGATGAAGGAGGTGGACTGACATTATCAAGGAAAAACAAAAAGCAGATGGGCATCCCAGGTGGTGGGGATTGCATGAAGCATCTCTGAGAATCTTTTTAATGGTCGTGGTGAGTAATTAATATAGTTATTCCCTTGTATGTCTGCACACTTTGCATTTTAAGCGATAATTTATCATTATAAGTAGTGTCTGATGCTCATGGGTGTTAGTTAAAAAGTGTTCTTTAAAGTTTTATTAATTAAAAATATCCAAGCTCCATTATGAGTTTGAAATCCTTTAGTCTCTTGGGGTAAAGGCAAATACTATAATCAATAGGTAGGTCCTCTTTGGGTGGGACATTGATGAGGGTGGTGGCTATGTCACAGGAGGTTTGACTTCTGGGGATTTTCACAGGTTTAAGTGTGGTTATCATGTTAAAAGTCATCGCTCCCTGGGGAACACAGAGGGACTTGTTCATGACACCCACATGCATTTCAACCTCTGTTTCTTTTGTCTCTTGTAAGCAGAACCTTATCATAATCTGGACAGGGCAGTGTCCATATGAGACAGAGTGCAACTGGGGAGGGGCAGTGTGCGCTTCTGTCCCCGTGCAAGCTGGATGTGTTTGTGAAGGCAGGAAGTGGATTTCTGTTAATACTACTATCTGCTCATTTCTCTCCTTCCACGGATCACTCTGAATCCCAGAAGAGAGGGAAGTGCAGAGTGAAATTCAAGGGCAAATCTGTGCAGAACAAATAGTGGGTAAGGGGGAGCCTGTGTCAGGAATTGAGAGGGCTGCTAGTGGAAGAGGCTGTGAAAGTCAGGAAAGGGCTGGCTGTCTGATGGGTGAGAAGTGGACAGGAGCCCATGCCTGCATGACTCATGGCTGGGATGGGCTGGGGGAGTGAAGGCCAGGGCGCTGGACCTCCGTGTTGTCAGACGTGAGCATTTCTCAGGACTGAACTTGGGGTGGCCAAGCTAAGTGAGGTAGGGGAGGCAAGGACACTTGACTAGATGACTTAGGACTGTCTCCCACCTATAAGACAGTAGGTAGGAGCTGGCAACTGTAGGTGACTTTTTTCTTAGTTCAGGTATTACATCCTTACTTCCTACCTAGTTTCAAATTTACACCTTGAGTATAAGTTCACTAGTGATTTGGTCCTTCAATCTAATTATTTATTGCATATCTGTCAACATTTATTCAAAGAGAAGTGGTTTTCTATGATATAATGAAGTTGCATCATTTTCATTCATCACTCGACTTGACTTTCTCGTGACTTCTGCCGTCTCCCACCTGCTACTGGACACTCCTGGAGAGTGATGAGCACCTACATCCCTCAGTGATGAGAGGCACGTTTCTAGATGGGCTGATTGTGGCAAACAGCAGTATTCAGTTTCTGAATTTTAATCAAGTCCAGTGCCTGATGATGGTGACTCCATGTGGTCTCCTCAAGGAAGAGAAATTATCAGTGCATATGAAAGAATCATCTAGTAGATGCTGGAGCATTCTGGAAAGGTTTTTTTTTTTCTTTCAGTTCATTTTTTTTCATTTAAGAATTCCTTTCTTCAGGGGCAGTGCTAAATTACATTTTTCAGGTTAAGGAGCACTGTGTGGAAATGTGTGAGGTCTGTTCCCATAGCAATCCATTCCTTTCCCAGCATGGTTTGCTGCTCCAAGGGAGAACCGACAGGAAGTGGCCCATGTGAAATTGACGGACGCAGGAAAGAGCAAAGAAAGAACTGAATTTAAGTAGAGTCCTGGCTCTCAGTGACTGTCCTTTATTCTCAGCTGGCTCTTTTTCCTTCCACAGGGACAGGGCTCAGCACTGATCTGATGACCTCATTCTTAACCTATCCCACCCCCACCCCCTTTCTGGAAGCCTGTGGTAGTTAGAACATTGCAAATCTGGATTTATGGATTCCCAGCAAGGCTGTTTCACCATTGCTGATCTGCCCAAGGATGGAAATGAGCACATTTAAATATCATGTTCTCAACAATTTCATGTTTTTGTTCCAAGCTCAAAATAAAGCTACCCAGGTGTTCTTTTATAAATAGGACTGCAGGAATTTCCACAGACCTTTGCATTATTCATCTCAACAAAGGAACCAGAGTTTCTCTTCTAGATATAACCACTGTTAACACTTTTTGAAGTAATCAACTCCTAGGGTATTAGAACATCGCTAAACGTCTTTTTAGATTGAGAGTGAATGAGTGTGTGGTGTATGTACATGTCTTTGCATCTGTGACCCTTGTGTGCTCACCTGCAATGCAGTGTGCTTGCCTGCAGAGACCAGAGTGGATCGCTGGGTATCCAGCTCAGTTGCTTTTCTGTCCATTCTTTTTGGAGCTGGAGTTTCTTACCTATCTTGGAGCTGGCTGTAATTTTGTGTGCTCTGGGTGATTCCTGGATCTCTGCTCCCCCACAGGACTGGGGTTTACAGATGCATGTGGCTAGATCCAGCTGCTTAACATGGGTTTGGGAGATATGAAGTTGAGCCATCTCAGGCCCCCTCAGACCCTCATTCTTGTACAGGAAGTACACTTAACCATTGGGCAACTCTCCAGCCTAACATCTTTAACACATGTACCCATTTTGACTTGGCAACTATTTTTCACTTAGGAGCCATTTTGTTGGATGAACAATTATTCTGAAACCCACTGAGTTATCAGCTTCTGATGTCCAGGGCTTCACCATATGGAGGTGACTGACAGAATAATTGGCAAGAGAACTCAGAAAGCGAATGAAAATGAACTTGCACAATGATTGCATGTGAGCAGATGGGCTGGTTCTGGCCATCACATTGAAGAGGAGCTGGAAACCAAGCCCTGGGGAATCTGGCTTGGTGTGGTTGGGGGTGAAGTGGGGTGATGGGAGGGAGTCACCTAGGAGTGAGGTGACACAGGTAATCCAGCCAGAGTTCAATGCTAGGAAACATCTCTTTTCATTCCATCTTCTACTTGAGAAATTGCAGACAGGGACAGCACCCAGCTGTCCCCGACCTTCCAGTCGTCTGCAACTATGATGACAGGAGGGGGCTGAAGAAGTTCTAGGAGCCCATTCTTCTCCATGAAAATACTGGCACATGCCACACCCCATAAAACTGACACAATATTCACTATTTGGATAACTATATTCTCTTATAAAAGCAAGGAAAGACAGGCCCCTTCCACCTGATCCTGTCTACTGTGTATGTCGGAGATCGACTTGTAGCTACAATTCTGTAACTGGCATTTATCACCCTGCAGTCAGAAATGACGCTCTGCTGAAACCAAAACCCTCAGTTCAAGTGCTTTCTCTTTTTCCTTCAGCTCTAATCTTTTCAAAATATGTTTCTCAAGAAGTTGTCCCTTTTGAAACAAGACATATGTAAGAGTCAAAGAGTGAAGAGTGGGAAATATTTTTGCTAACATGAAGGCCAGAAGAAAAAGACAATTTAAGTAGATTTTTAGCAGACCCATGTAAATGAATTTTATTTTCAGTGAGTTTGATGACTAATTATGAGTGGTGGAAAAACTGTGAAGTATTTTCAATATATTTAGAAAATGTATTATTGCAAATGTGACAGAAACACCTTGCTTTGAATTTAAGCAAAATGCTCACAATTATGTGTGTACATGTGATGTGATGTGTGTGTGTTACATGCACATGTATGTGCCCTGTGGGCACCCTATTGACTCGCCTGATGCACGGACACTTGCCATCAGAATGATGTGATATCCCTCCCATTCCATTGATCTTCCACCTGGACTTGTTTTTAAGCCAAAATCTTTTAACTGTTTCCAGAGCTTTTGGAGGTTCTGTAAATTCTCAGGTCTCTGCTCCCCAGTGGGGCTGGGATTACAGATGCCCATGGACACACGCAGCTGATTTACATGTAATCCAGGAAGTTGAACTCAGGCTGTCTCAGGTCCTCACACTGGTGTAGGAAGCACACCCAACTGCTGAGCCAGCTCCTCAGAAAAAAATTTTATTAATGGAATTAATATTGATGACAAAAATTGTGGAACCAACATGTGAAAGAAAAAGCAGGTAAGAAGGTGTCAGCTCACTAGTGCACCCAGGCTGCCCACTTGTCCCAGTTCATGAGGAAATCTGAGCCGTCAAATCAACTGAGGGTGCCCTGAAGTCCTGGCATGTTTCTTGGAAACCAAGAAAAGTGCAGTGGTGTGTAACTATGCCTCCTCTCTGCCGTCTTGTCCTCATGGCTCTGTCTCTGAACATTCCCAAACACATCACCACCGCTACCAGCTCACCTCAGTGACTATGCTAGATATGTCTTTGGCATTGTCATTAAAGTACTCTAGGGCAAGGGTCATGTCTAACTTTGTGTCACACAAACGGCTCCTTAATTCTTTGAGAGTAGTCATTCATCTATCCATTCACTTGCTCATTCACTCATTCATTCCACAATGACTTATTCAACATTTGTGTGCTAGCAACTGTTTTAGACACTACGGATGCCACAGGAAACAAAATGGACAAAATGCTTGACCTTGTAGAACTTAGATAAGAAAGACATGAACTGGGGAGATGGCTCAGTGGTTAAAGGTGCTTGCTTGCAATACCAGCTGACCAGGGTTCAAATCACCAGTACCAAGAGAAAGCCAGATGCATGAAGTAGAGCATGCGCACACACACTCTCTCTCTCTTTCTCTCTCTGACTCTCTCCCCCATCTCTACTTGCAAACAAATAAATAAATCATATAAAAAGATACACTATATTATAGATAGACAAAACAAACTAGGGAAATTCCATCAGGACAACTGGTGCTGGTGTACACAAGTTCAAGAAGAGACATTGAAGAAAGCATCACTAACAAAGTGACATTTGAACAAGCACCTGGCAGGTGGAGAATGAGTGCCAAGGACACCCCAGGTGAACTCTCCAGCAGAGGGAATTGCAAATGCCAAAGTCTGCAGGTGGAAAATTCCCTGAAGTAGAAGCAGGAAGGCCAGGTATTGATTCAGGAGGGAGGTGTTGTTGGCTGGGGGTAGGAAGTCTGTACAGTGTAGGTGATGAGCAGTGAGTGATTCTGGAAAGGACCGAAGAAAGAAGCCCCAGGAGTTGCAAGCGAACAGATGTGGAGTGTATGGGAAGAATGCACCTGAGCAACACATGGGCCCAGAAGTTCAGCAAGCTTCCCATACCTCTGCACCTCCCGCCACTCCCGACAATTGCCCTTTCCTATTGGAACACTTGAGACCTAATGTGACTCTTGCATTCAGCTTTTTATTATTTACAAGTTCCCTAAATTAAAGTTTCAGAGGTCTGTTCCAGATTCCGATACATCCCACCAAGGGTAGCTTGGGTATCTAAGGAAGGCAGATACTTCTAGGTGTCCTGGAGGAGCCAATGGAGGCTTACAGAGCTGAGAGTTTTGGGATGTCTGGGGAGAGAGACACTATGGGAAGAGATTACGCTAGACCTAGACAACATTTTATAAGGCTGCATCAAGTGAGATATGAACTGTTGAAACGAATTACACAAAGCTCCTCCATAGCCAGGAGGGAGAGAGGCCTTTCATTTTCTTAATGAAGAAGTCAACACAGAAACCATCCTCATGCTCTAAGCATGACAGAACATGTGCGGAGAGGGTGGATGGTGAGATTCATTGTCCAAGAATAAGCTAGCCCATGCCTGCTTGCTGCGCTTTCAGAAACCCGAGCAGATGCTTGGGAAAGGTCTGAGTGAATTGATGCAGGTGATCATGTCTGCATGCGGAGACTGGGCTCATACCTTTGGATAACAGGAGTTATGTCATACACGAGTATTGATATTCCTGGAGCAGGACATGCTGAGTAGGCCTTGGAAAGAATCATCAAGGCATGGAGTATAATAGGGCTTGTGTTGATCGAGATTACCAGGGAATTGGTCAGACTACAAGAAGACAGGTCTTTCTTCCTGCATAACTGCAACATTTGCTACATTGTGTTTCTGTCAAGTTCAGACTCTTAAATGAGGCAAGCGTTTGTGTTGTATTTTACTAAATCAAGTCCTACTGGCTGGAGGCATGAGTGGTCTGAGAGGGGGTGGAGGAAGGAAAGGGTGGATAGATAGCTAAATAAATGAACGAATACATTGTTGATGAATGGGTCATTTTCTTATTTTCCTTTAGTTTTCTTTTTTCCATTTGTTTATTTGGATGTATTTGTACACAGTGTACCTGACCATATCTACCCTGTGCCTCTCAGCTTTCTCTCCTCTTCTTCCCTCACAAATGTCTCCTACCTTCTGTCAGTCTGCCTCATCTGCTTTCATGTCATATGTATGCATACATGTACATAGATATACGATTTTTATATTTAAATAAAATATATGATTTTATGTATTTAAATAAAATATAGGATCCACAAATGAGAGGCAACAGGCAATATTTGTCCTTCTGAGTCTGGTTTACTTTACTTAATATCAATGTCTCTAGTTGTATCCATTTCCTGCAAATAGCATAATTGCGTAATCATTTATAGCTGAAGATGACTCCACTGCATCTATATAACACATTTTATTTACCCATTCATTTGTTGATGGTCTCCTAAGCTGGTTCTGTTACTCAGCCATTGTGAATATTGTAGCAATAAACATGGATGTGCAGGTGTCTCTGTGGTCTGCTGACATAGAGTCTGTAAGTCATGTTACAGTGCATTGCTGTGGAATTACTAGTTTCTGAAGGTACTAGTCATGTTGCTCTGAGGTTCATGTTTCCGGTGTTTGTGTGATTGATAAGACTTGTTTTTCTAGGACTATGTCATTGGTTGGATTTTTAAAAATCATATATATCCTTTTAGTTAAAGTACCTGCAATGCTCAAGTAGGATTAGATTGTAGTAGGCTTGAGGTCTCATTTCTCCCCAGGGTGCTGGGGTGTAGCTCTGTTCTCAAATACTTAGCTCATGTGCTCTACTCTGAGAGTAGGATTCTAGCTGCAGAAGTGAATACAACTGTTATAAAAATACAGTAATAATCAATTAACAACATTTGCCTCTTCAACTCTAATAGTGTTGGGGGAGAAAACAGAATAAGATTAGTGAGTAGTATTAGAGTAATGGGCAAAAAGGTAGAAAGATAAATAGAAGGGGAAACAATAAAGATGGAAGGAGAAAGTGAGGCAGCTCCAGCTAAAAGTAGAATGAAAAGAGAAAGAAGGAAAGAATTGAACTGGAAAACGATCTAAAGCTATAGTGATCCCAGCACTGTGGAGGCTGATACAGAGGGAACCCAACTCTAGGCCAAGCCATGTTCTTCAGGACAGCAAATAAAAATAGGAGAAAGAGATCAGGGCATAATACAGCTGAGTGTGGTGGCACATGCCTGTAATCCCAGCACTCGGAGGCTGAGACTTGATCATCAGTTCAAGGCCAGCCTGAGCTAAAAAGGGAGAAATTTTCTCAAAGAAAACACAAAAACAAAACAAAAGCTATAAAATAATAACATTTATGAAACAATTTAAAGTTTGACCACTAATAAGGTATTTGCCAATATTGAATATATTTTTTCAGGTGTAATAATGGTAGCTTGTTTAGAGTTAAGAAAAACTTTAAAAGTCTTTATATTTCATAGATATATTCTGAAAAATCATAGAGGAAATATCATAATAATATTTGCTACAAATCAACAGAGATGGGTAGACATAGCTGAGGGATGTGAGCCTTCGGCAATGGTCAATGATTGATGGTTGTTGAGTCCAGGCAATGTGTCAAAGAGGGTCCCTACACCACTGTGTTTTGTATTTATTTGAAATTCTCCTTGATAAATAATTAAACATAAAATATTGAAGTACATTTTGTGATCTAGAAAGCTGGTAGATACAACGGTATTTGGAGTTAGATCACATTAGGCATACTTCCAAGCTCCTCATTCTTGAAATCTACTGCTATTATACACGCATATTCACAGATGCCTTCATGAAGGAAGCGTTTAGTTCTATCTTCATAGTCATCTAAATGAAACAAACCTTGAACACATACTTTTTTACTTGTCATATGAATCACCTTATATGACATCTTAAGTCCTATGCCTTATATTTTAAAGGAATTCCATGTTACTTGCAAAGCTCAGTATAAATCCTCTTGATATGCTTAACTAAGATTTACTAAAGTAAAACCGTAGGATTCTTTTATCTGACAAAGTATGTGCTTATACTCCTATCATTTTCTCAGCCTTCTCCTGAGGGTTTTGCCAACTTTATTTTGCATGACTGTATTTATGTTGCAATCGGAAAGACTTCAGAACCCCTTATTCACATGCTTTATCCCTGCGTGGTCTTGCATAACTAATTGCCTACAGAATTCTGACACTGTGCACAGATATATGTCTAATTATGCTTCAGAACTTAATGCAATGAATATAATTCTGTGCTCTGATAGCAAGCTAGATATTTAAATTTTTAATTGGCTATTATTTTTCCAAGTCAGCTTATTACAGTTTGAGGTTGAATTAAATTGGAAAGTATGTGTGAATAAAATTCTTGTGTATCATGTTTGAAATTTAATGTTGCACATATTTCTAATAATAGATTAGCAATTATGTTATTTGTAGCTATGTATATTTCACCATGAGTTGTATATAGATTTGTGAAAGCGTATTGTGATAAAAATTTCTTTTTAATAAAGAACTGGATAGGACTTCCCAACTCAGAGACCAATCTTACTGTTCTAATTGGTAATTTTCTGAGGACATGACTTGACTTTTAGCATGTTGAAGTTCACCTTATCTTCTGCTTCAGAAGACTGTAGCTACTATTCCAGTGAGTATTAAGAAGTACTTGGGGTGTTAAACTCTCTAGCTCCTGAGCTATGGGAAGGGAGTTAATGAGCGAAGACAGATGAGCGGGACATGTGGGCTCTTGGAGACACCATCCATATTTAAAGGACAATATTGCTTCACTTGAGCTGGTTGTACCCTGGGTGCAAACACCATGTACACAATATATCTAAAGAAGCCACAAGTCCTGGTTTTTACATTAAATCTCTTGACATTAAAATGTGGACTAAATAAGCCATATCTGTTGTCTGCATGAAGCCAACATTGTTTTAAGAAAGAATCTGTCTCTGCTTGCTGTTCTGGAATTACTACAATTTATGCAACTGCTCAATGTATGTGCTTATTTCTTCTAATCAAGATAAGAATATTTGTTCTTGGGCTGAAGAGATGGCTCAGGGGTTAAGGTGCTTGTGTGAAATTATCAGCGGTCTGGGTTTGAATGCCCAGTTCCCATATAAATATATTGATCAAAGTGGCACATATATCTGTAGTCTGTTTGCAGTGGCTGGAGGTCCTAGCAACCCATTCTCTCTCTCTCTTTCTCTCTTCCAAAAATTAAATAAAATATTTTTAAATAAAAAGAATATTTATTCTAATCATCCTGCAGGATCTCTGTGTGCTGACTGTACATGCCCAAGAAGACAAGAGGCTTCTTTGTAGATTAAACCTGGCAACATGAGTCAAGAACAGCAGGGAAGGTGGGAAGACTTTACTCACAGGATGGTGGGAGGTGAATTAGAACGAGTCTTGCAGAAAGCCATGAAACAGGATGTTCAAGAGATCTTATTTTAATATGCTATCTTTAACTGATATGCTTCCATACACTTATTGTAAGATAACTATAGAAGTTAAATCTCACAGATTAAAAGTCATGTATTCATACAAGGGTATTCACATTAGTTTTCATCTGTGATAATATTGAAACAACCAAATGTGTATTGATAGCTAATTGATTAAAGTATAATGGAATCTCTTCTACGGAATGCAATAATTTATGTATTTAGATAAGCATAGATGCATGCTATTTTAGACATAATTAAAATGAGTTGAAGGCCTATTTTAAATTTTACTTTTTGATAATTTTTTACATGCATACAACATATCTTGATCATATACACTCCTCATTTCTCTACTGTCCCCTTCCCGCTCCTACTAAACCTCTTCTTACCTCTCCTCCTTTTATGACTTTTTTTCTCTGTGACCCAGTGGGTGTAATTAGGGTCACTTGTATTAGCATGGATGGAGATGTACTAACTGGAGTTTGAGCAACTTAGCAGCGGCTACTCACGGGAATACTTTTAAACAGAGTAAGAAAGCCACAAGTCTAATTTATTCAGATGGAGAACGCATTGAATGCTGTCAATGACTCATGATGCAAGGAAGTAGAGATAAACCAAGGAACAAAAAGGAGCCCAAAGAACAAATATGAACAAAATGGTCCAGGAAGTCATGGAGCTCCAGGCTGACCTAAGGCTTGTAAGATCCCTGGGGCAGACAGGATTTCATTGACTCAGGAGAGCCAAGGATGCCCTCTCATCTGTAGCAATAAGGCCTGACCACACCACTAAGACATTCATTGCCTAGTGTTTGCCCTGATAGGCTCCTGCCATGGATATGCTGGGCTGTTTCTTGACTCTGTACCTAAGTGGTTATTGCCCACTGTTGTAGTCAGCATTCTAGTTGCTGCACAGGAAGAACCCAAACAAAAGTGGCTTGTGGAGGAATGGGTTTATTTGGCTTACAGACTCGAGGGGAGACTCCATCCTGGCAGGGAAAACGATGGCATGAGCAGAGGGCTGGACATCACCTCCGCTACAGCACTGGAAACAGCGTCAGGAAGGTGTGCCAAATACTGGCAAGGGGAAGCTGGCTTATAACCCCCAAAAGCCCGCCCCCAACAACACAGCTCCATTGAGGTTGTAAAACCCAAACTGTCATCAGCTGAGTATCGATTACCGAGAAACACATTCATCTGTTTGTGGGGGACACCTGGATGAAACCATGACACCCACCTTCCCAGCAGGTGTCTGACCCACCTTCTCTCCATGAACACTTACCCATACTGTCAGGTTCACCACAGGCAGAATCTCACCACAAACTCTTAACCGAGTCCCTTCTGCTAAGCATGGCTGGGTCTCTTTTACCCTTGACCACACTCTACCATTCTTTTGTAATTGTTTAGGTCCAGCCTTCTCTGCTGAGCTGGGAGTTTTCGTGAAAGAGAGAATGCGTCTTGCTCATATGTGTATCTTTTCCATTGGATAGTATCCAGTTCCCCACATAAGCAAGCAGCTCCATACTTGCCCCATCATGGCCTCTGTAAACTGATACCTGGAGTTCTGCTAGGCCCCCTGCCCTGCCTCAGTTGTATGTGGTGTTGCTGGACCTCAATGCCATTCAATTTCATGCATATGTTTACCTTTTCCCCCTATGACTGAGAATATATTTGAGGGTTTGTTCTTTGTTGACAGAATGATTACATGCCCACTCCTCCTTCTTCCTCTCAACACCCAGTGCCCAAGACACTGTTTTGTATAATCTTGAGACATAGTGTTTCAAAAAGTGACCTTAAATATATATATATGCTCAAATTTCTTTTAGTCTAGGACACTAAAAACCTTCATAATTTTTCTCTAAAGATGGAAACCATGTAGCATTAATAAAAATAGGTTATTACTTGATTCAAACAAAAATATCTTAGCCGGGTGTGGAGGTGCATGCCTTTAGTCCCAGCACTTGGGAGGCAGAGGTAGGAGGATTGCTATGAGTTCAAGGCTATCCTGAGACTCCAGGTCAGCCTAAGCTAGAGCAAGACCCTACCTTGAAAAACTGAAAATCAAAATGTTCTCAGGGTTTGTGCAGATGGCTCAGCCAGTAAACTGCAGTAAACTGTTTCCCATGTAACCATGGATGTGAGTTTGGATCCTCAGCACTCACATTAAACAAAAAGGTAGATGTGGCAATATGTGCCTGTAGTCCTGTCACTGGAGAGGCAAAGACAGGAGGATCCCTGGGTCTCCCTGGCCAGCCAGTGGAGCAATACTGATAACCTCTGAGTTTTGCGAGAGACCCTGAATCCAGCAGCAAGGGAGAAAGGGAAAGGGAATGAGGAAGACACCTGATACCTGACTCTGACCTCCACATGTATGTACTTACATGTGCACCCACACATATGGATATGTGTATACAAGTCACACAGTCATGCTTGTACAAGAATATTTTAGTTTTAAAAATAATTTTATTTGTAAGGAGGGAGGAAGAGAGAAAGAGAGAATAGGTGTGACAGGGCCTCAAGCCTACATAAATGAACTCCAGATGCATGTGCTACTGTGTGCATCTGGCTTTGCAAGGGTACTGGGGAATCAAACCTGGGTCATTAGGCTTTGCAGGCAAGTGCCTTAACCACTGAGCTCTCTCACCAGCCTCCACAAAAATGTTTTCTAAAAATATCTTTTTTCAAGAGAGATGGCTTGAGTAGAACTATCCTGCCAAGCTAGAGGAAGCTTGACTCTGAAACCATAGGTTTCTGCAGGTGAATCTTAGCGGCAAAGATGAGCCATCTCCTCAGTGAGAATGTTGGTCATAGAGTCTCATGAAGCCCCCCAAAACAATGCAGACTGTTGCCCAAGCACGTGATTGCATATGAGAATGAGGTGGTGAGACTCTCTTGCTGAAGACACCACAAACTGAGGTCTCAAGACACTGAGAAATCAAGATGGAACTGAGATGGAAGTCAACTCTTTGCCAGATAAACAGTCATAATTCTGGAAGGTGCTATGCAAGCTGCTGGGGAGAACATTCATGTACAGAGTGAGCAAGCAGTGGATCCTTCAAGCTACACATCAACCAGCCAGGCAAGGTGTCCCCATCAGTGCTCTAGTGGCACATAAGTTATGGGGTAATCAACTGCTCTCTGATTGGATATAAGGTTAACTCAGTGTGAGAGAACTTATGCCTGGTACTGAGAACCAAGTCAAAAGCTGATGGCTTAGAGGGTAATAAGCCCCAGAAGAAAGCGTCGCTATTCTTTGGTTAAATGGAGATGCTATACCCTTCAAAAAGCCTTCTGTGTGTGGGTGTGAGCCCTTTGATTAATGCTATTTTCACTTTGGGTAAACCTCTGTTGTTACATTCTGTAAACCTCTGTATGCTAGGAGCTGCTGCATTCTTATGTTTTAATTTCTTGCATGCTTATTGTCATGTACACATCTCTATAACTGAACTATAAGACTCTGTGCCACCAGGACTCAGGGCTGATGCCTTTTCCAGATGAGCCAGAGCCTGCTAGTGCTAGTATAATAAAACCTAACTCTCTCTCTCTTTCTCAAAAAAGAGAGAGAACCTTCTCTTTACAATGCCAGGAAATACCTGGGACACCCAAGGTTCATCAAAATGACAAGAAGAGAAAGCCCCGTGGCTGAGTCATCTCTGTCATAGCTGCCAGGACCCATTGCAGTGGTGGTGGAATGAATGTCAGCACTGCTCTCACTGCTATCCAGAGAACCTTCTCGATGGTGATGGTGGGAGATGCTGAGGTATCTGAGAGCTTACCACTAAAGGAGAGTTCTGCCATATCCTCCTAATCTGGGGGAACAGTGCAGAAGAGGGGGCAGAAAGCAGGTAAGAGCCACAGTGGGTGTGGGTGTACTTGGGGCACTGTCTTGCTGGTGACCCTACAGTGGTTACCTAAACCCCCACAAGACTAGCATGGTTCTGAGCCCATCGGCTTTTTGGCACAGAGGACAGTGGAGGATGAAAAGAATGAGACAACAGAACAGAGGAAAGAGGAGGGGCCTTGGTGAGTTGGGGGTGGAGGAGAGGGAACAATAAAGCGATAAAGGCATGGGAACATGATTGAATTACTGTATGTTCACAGAGGGAAGTTCCCCATAAAACGTAACACATCAAACTTCCTTTATTATTTTTTAAGCTGGAAATGAATACTCTGTGACCTTTTTAGATTTTTTTAAACTTTTTTATTGACCACTTCCATACATATAGACAATATGCCATGTTCCTAATCCCCTCCCACCACCCCTTCTTTGCTCCTCCCAAATCTCTCCACTGAATCCCTTCTTCCCAGCTGGTCCCTTTTCTAGTTTGACATCACTTTTTTCTCTCCTACTCTGCAGGTCTTCTGTCAATAGGGTCAGCCACTTTGAGGTCATGAATATCAAGGTCACATTGTCTGGAAGACGATATTGTGCGTGCTTCTATTCTTCCACCACGTCTTCCTCAATGGTTCCTAGCCTTAGAGGATAGGATGCGGATGTCTCACTTAGTGCAGAACACTAAACTTTCACTTCTTCTCAGCATGACTTTTGGTGACAGTGTTGTCAATAAATTGGGGTGGGTGGCACATTTTGCAAAAATAAAAGTGAGTTCATTTGAATTTCTTATGTGATGATCAATGAAATATTTAGAGTAAACTGTCAGTTGTAACTAAGTACTGATAAGTAATAATGAACTGTCTTCTCCAAATTCTCTGCAGCCTCCCCTCTACATCTAAACCCAAAGGCTTTCTTTATTTACTTCTATATTGCTTAAAAGCAGCTAACATACTCTCTCAATAGACTATGTTTGGATAAATTTTCTTCTTTTTTTCACATCACATTAGTTTAGAGATTACTTTATAAGCCTTTAAACTTGGACTACCTCTGTTAGGTGATAAGGTTTTGATTCATTAAATAATACATTTTTGGTTCAAAGGCATACATTATTAGTGTTATAGGGTTTGATTTCTTAAATGAAAGTAATCTATTAAAGATATTAAACATAACAAGTCAAACAAATAGAAACCTTTCATTATCTTGGCTCAGGGATATAGATTTTTTTTTTACCAAGATTTTATTGGGTCTTTAGGAATAAATCAAATCTGAAATCAACCCTGACATACTTTAATGAGAATGGATCGTGTTATCTTTACTGATTCATCTTTTGGTTTTTATACATATAGAACACATTATATTTTTAGAAATATAGAACAATGATTAAAACCCAAAGAAGAGACTACTGCCTTGTGCTACCTTCCCCAGATTCTTACCTGCTTTTCGGTTCTAGAGGTTATTTCTGTCTCAGTGCTTGAGCCATGCAGCTTGAGGGAGTTTCCTCCTCCACGGGTAGGACATGTGACAAGACTCCCAAACCCCCACAGCACTTCCTCAGCAGTGCTCTCAAACTAACAGAGCTTCTGCCACAGAATGCTTCTGCCAGAGATGTAGGTCTATAGAAAAATGCCATTCTTGGAATTTCTACAAAGGGATTATCTTCAATTGCAAAAATAATATTATGAAATGTCTCAGGTGTACCTAAAATACAGAGAATAATTGGAAAGTCTACACACCCACCACCAAGCAGGCATAATCAAACATGAAAATAGCAATCCAAGCCCTTTCTGTGCCCTCCTGGATCCCATTTTTCTCTTCCAGAAGCAACCATTATCTGAATTTAGAATGGTCAGTCCCATGCATACAGTCTCTCTTTTATTACACATGAATGCATCTAAAACACTAAACTCAGAATTTCGCATTATCTTATGTTCCTAAATGACACATAAATAGTCTAAACCTTTACATATCCTTGTGTAACTGGCTTCTCTTCTTTCACTCAAAAATTGTTTTTGAACATTATGCATATTACTACATATAGTTCTAGTTTCTCATTTTTGCAGTTGAATAGAATCATGGCTAGACCATAATTTATTTTTCCATTTCCATAGTGATGGACATTTAGGCTAATTCATCTTTTTTGTTCCTACCAACAATGCCCCATTGAACATTTGCTCAAAGGTGTGTACTTCCAAATGGAAAAAAGTACATTAAAAGTTGTGCTGAGTTTTTCATCAATCTTTCCTATTAGTTGTGCTAAATAGTGTTTTTAAACCATGGAATACTTTCTCTGAATACGGACCTTCAATGAATGTCAATCAGCAAAAATAATAAAGAGGCTTTGGTGTATTAAAAGTATATTAAAAACTAGATCTCTGTAAGTGATATCTATGTGCACATATCATGTGTATCTGATACAGCTATACATCTATATGTTTATGTATATATGTCAATGGGTACCAAAAAATCAAAACTATTTATTTGGAAAAAATTAAGCAAGTTAGAAAACTTAATTCCAAGTTTTTCAAGAACACAGATCAGGCATTTTTAATAAATGACACTGTTCATTTCATTAATACTCTCTATTAACAGCAAATGGCTTGTGTGGTAGCATACACCTATAATCTCAGCCCTAAGGATGCAAATGGATGAGGACCAGCACAAGTTCAAAGCCAGCATGAGCTGCATAGCAAGTACTATGCCAGTCTAGGCTACATTAAGACCTGTCTAAAGACATTTTTTCTGTAGTAACAATTCCTATACAGTCTCCTTTGTTGCAGTTCACAAGATTTTAGGCCTCAAACTCTCTGCCTACAGGAACGCTGAGCTCAAGCTTAGAGCAGGCTGGGGAAGTCTCCATTCTGACCAGGAACCAAGGGGGCAAGGTGGCTCACACCTGTAATCCCAACACTCCGGGGGCTGAGACAAGAGAATCACTGTGAGTTCAAGACTAGCTGGGACTACAAGCAAACAAGCAAATAAACACATACCAAAGCCCAAACAAAACCACAAACCCCTTCAGAGGTCAGGACAGGGAGTCTCAGAGCAGCCTTGGAGGCCGTTTGCCCTTCAGCATATTCTGAGGCTCTTGAGTGGGTTTGTACTAACATGTCACTTTGACTTTAAAGGTTAGGAAGGTGAGACATCGCCACTCAGCCAATATTCACAACATAATATTCATTTGAGAGTAAAGCTAAAAAGCACAGAAGCAAACAGGACTTCCACTTTTATGGGTTCAGTTTAGTCCACTGTGAGCAGACAGAGCACACAATTTCTGAATAAATAATTGTAACAACAAAAAAAGAATGTTCTCTCCAGAGGAAAATTTACTCCAGCACATAATTTTTTTGGCCACAGATATCATTTTATTTTGAAGGTGTATATTTGTTTCTTAAATATCTGCTGGGTAGCAGGGTCGGGGAACCATTTTTCCTCAAAGGGAAGGACAGAGATTTCAGAACACTTATCTTTTCTGAAAGAAAAAAAGTGCCAATTCAGCTCTAAATTTGCTATCTTTTCAAAACTGAACTTTTATACGATGAAAAGACTGTGCTCTTTGCTCATTTCAGTATAAGTAAAATCAGTAAAATAAAAATTCTCCTTTTCTTAATAATGTAAACCATAATTCACTTAGCCAGCACTTTAGACTATTACTTGCCTCAATACCTGGAGCCAAGAAGGAGCAAGAACTCCCCGGAACCCCTCATTTTTGAGAACACCTTCTCTAGGGCACCCCTGACTGAGGCAGCCAGCATTAGTCTGCATGTGAGACAGCAGAAAATCTCAGGCTGACAAGTCAACAAATGGAATCCTCTATTCTAATTCTGTCCCTGAATAGATGAGTTTGCTGTTGAACAAGCCCCTTGCCGTGGGTGCTCTTCCCTGAAGTGATGAGCCAGGTTTGGACAGTGTGGGCAAGAGTGAGGAGACCTGTGGTGGACCCACTGTGAGCAGATAGATGCTAGGGCTGTAACACTCACGGTGCACAGCAGAGAAAGCAGAGGGAGTCTGGGTAGTGGACAGGAATGGGAAGGGAGAAGGGAAGATGGAAAAGAGGATCTGGACCATGCTTATTGACCTCACTAGCAAACAGATCTTGGAGTGGATGAGGGACATGGCCCACACTCTGCTTTTAAAGTTTCTGATTAACATGTAACACTAAAACTTCTGCATTTGTTTGGGGCCATAGCACAATATTTCAGCTGAATATTCACCACCTCCTAATCAAGCCCAGGCTCTACTATCTCTTTATCATTTAGTGGTTTAGAACCACCGTGCTCCATCGGTTGTCCAGTCCAAACATCAAGAGGCGGAGCTGAATTTCAAAGGCCTGCCTCTGTTCTTTCACAGCACCAAACTGACCTTGAGACTCAAATGGAACACATGGTTCAGGATTTATCTAAAAAGGCCAGAAAAGAAGAGGTGAGTAGAAGTGAGGAGGTTGAATGGACAGTGAGGCACAGATCCGGCCTGACTCTTATAGTGATGGGAAATACCATAGTGATTTAAGCAGAAGATATGTGTGATGGTTAAGTTTATTGTCTACTTGACCTGTTTAATAATCCACAGTAATCTTGGGTGGGTCTCAGAGTTGGCCTGCAGAAAGGATTGACAAAATCCTTTTGGGATTTTGGAGAAGGGAGGAGGTCCCTTCTCTAGAGTGAGGCTTCCCCCCAGTGGGTAGGCCTTCCAAGGGGAATAAATATAAGGAAGCTTGAGGGGAAGAAAGAGAGCTTCTTTCTTCCCCCAGCTGCTGGTGCTGGCTCTGTCTCTTTGCTTGGATTTATGAAAAAGAGAGCCATCCTTTTCCTTCATTTTTGGAACTTCCCCTGGATCTGTTATTTCAATAAGTACTTTCTTCCCCCAATTGTGCCTGGTTTGGAGATTCATCCCAACAGTGTGTGGCTGACTACAATATGTGTCTTGGTTTTTTTTTTTTTTTTTTAATGACACATGTGTTGATGTACATGAGTATAGGTGTGCATGACATGGTGTCCCTGAGGTGTCCAGAAGACAACCTCGTATGCTGATCTCCGCCTTTTATCTTGTTGGAAGCAGGGCCTCTTGTTCACTGCTGTGTTCGCCAGGTTGTCTGGTTTACAAGCTTCTCTGGAATTCTCCCATCTCTGCCTCCCACCTTACCCCAGCTGTACAGGGATGACTCCTACTATAGTAGCGGCCCACTTTACATGTGTTCTTGGGATTTGGACTCAGATGCTCATGAGCACATGGCTAGCACTTTACCCACTGAGCCATCTCCTCAGCCCAGTATCTTGGTTTTTCAAATAATACTTTCACTGCTGTGTTGAGACTAAACCAAAGGGAAACAAGGGCGAAAAAAAAAAAAAGATAGACATTTAAGGATTTAAGGACAACCCAGTTAACCCAAGGAAGAGATGGCAATTGATTACAGTAGAGCCGCAGTGCTGAAGATGCTGAGGTATAGCCAGACTCTTGTTTTGTTTGAAGATTGAAGGCAGATGCAAGAGGATCTCCTGAACCCTTGGATGCCCAGATGCGGGAAGGAAAGCTCAGAATAGGCCGAGGTTTGGGGCTTGAGTGCTGAGAACCATAGAACTGTCACTAATGAATCTGGGTGTGCTTGCTTAAAAAGGAACGTGGGCTAGAAGTGTGAGGACTTGCTGTGGACATCTAGGACTGATGTGCCAACTACCTGTGCTGTAGGAGATGCGGCACAGAAGTTGGATTCCTCAGCCTCCAGTGCAGGGCACAGCTCCAACACTTCACTGTATTTCAAGTCCATGAGTTAGTTGAGATGCACTTACAAAGAGCAAACAAGTAGGCTTCTTCTGAAAATTATAATCCAAAATATTCTTCATTGCAAAAAGTCAGATAAATCAAATAAGAAATGATTTTGACATCTTTTCATCAATGAAGCTCACTGATCCATTCATGCAAAATGGTAGAATTGTCAGGTATAGCCACATGGACTCAACTCATAGAGACACCTCAATTTGTGTGTAAGCAATGCATGCACTAAACTGAAGCTTATTAATAATTCACTATGGCCAGGCGTGGTGGCGCACACCTTTAATCCCAGCACTCGGGAGGCAGAGGTAGGAGGATCGCTGTGAGTTCAAGGCCACCCTGAGACTACAGAGTGAATTCCAGGTCAGCCTGGACTAGAGCGAGACCCTACCTCAAAAACCAAAAAAAAAAAAAAAAAAAAAAAAAAAAAAAAAAAAAAAACAATAATTCACTATGAGTTACTTTACAAGCCAGTTAGCAATTCTTTTTGAACTAGCTGAGGACATGAGAGTGGCTAATTGCACAATGTGGGTAGTTATGAAAACTCTCAGCAAACAGAATTTCAGAGTATCCCCAGTGTTCCCTGCTGGACCAGTGTGGAAAAGCACATTGCATTTTTCCTCATTGATAGCAGTTTTCTGGTGTCTGATTTGCCTGCGGAGGGTACTTGGGCTCAAAAAAGCTCCACACTGACATGGTTATCATGTCTTTCTGCCTAAAGCAGGCCTGGCTTCACACCTCACACCAGAATTGCTGTGGAGATCACTTACTTTGTTTTTATGGGACGCTGTTGTTAGGCAGATATGATATGTTTCACCCAAAGAGTTCAATCTCTCATCATGCTTTGAATGGGTATTTTGGTAGATTGTAATGTTGGTGAGGAGGACTGTCAGATTCGTACTTTGAAAGGTCAGATGAGGGGGAAATCAGGCCCCCTCCCTTGTCAGTGTCTTCCTACTCATAAGGGCAGCAGGCAGAGTGGCCCCTGACCATCAGCATCTGTGATGGAAACAGGCGGACTGTTCCTCTGCATCTGGAGAGCACTAGTTGGAGCAACGCGGGGCTCCTTTAGCCCTTCAATCAAACCATTCCAGACTGTCTCCATGGCACCCGCTGCTCCTTCCCTGCCACTGAGTGGCAGCTGGGCTAGAGGGAGCCATGGGGAGGGCCAAACAGCTGGTTCCAGTCCTAGTTCTGTCATTCAATTAGTTGGCTCTGCAAAGACAATTTAAGTCTCAACTTGGCCCTCCATCTAGAATAATGGAAGGTAAAAGGAAATAAATGTAACCATTTTCCTAATGTGAAATGACAGTAATTGTGCTCAAGCATTCATGATTCACTGAATCAAACTTGTGTTTTTTTAAACATATATTTAGTTGAGAGAGGGAAAGAGAGTGTGTATGGGTGTTCCAGGATCTATGGCCACTGCAAATGAACCCCAGATACATGTGCCACTTTGTGCATCTGACAGTACATGAGTACTGGGGAACTGAGCGTAGGCTGGCAGGCTTTGCAAGCAAGCGCCTTTAGCCACTGAGCAGTCTCCCCAGTCCTATCAGGTTTTTATAAAGAAAAACAATGAAGGATTTGAGGCATATAAGAAGTATTAAGGGTCTGTACAAATGACCATGCAGTTAAAAGTGCTTGCTTGCAAAGCCTGATGGCCCAGGATAATTACCCACATAAAGCCAGATGCATAAAGAAGCACTTATGTCTGGAGTTCATTTGCAGTGGCAGCAGGCCTTGGCACACCCATTCTCACTTTCTGTCTCTTTCAAATAAGTAAATAAAACATACAAAAGTATTGAGTAATAAGCAAACATGTACACCACGGTTTTCCACAAAGCAATAAATATACAGTAGGAGCTCTCTGCATCTCTGAATCGGATACCATCTCCCACAGGAAATTGTGAATTTACAGTGTATTCACTCCAGGCATATATAAAATGTAATTGTGTATATAAGTACCTTTAGATATCATAAAGAAATAGCCTATAGAATTTTGGGATATTTTAAATTTAAACAAGTTATAACTCACCATACAATTTGAATCTTTCTTTTCCAACAGTGTATTTTGGGAGATTTAATTTGATATTTGCAAGTATTTCAAGCATTTTTTGTCCTTGAAGTTTGTGCTTTTGGGTTTTTTTTTGTCTTGTGCATAAGATATTTGTCTCCAGTCTCAGTTCAGAAATATATTCAATTTTATTTCCTTAATAAAAGACTTAAAAGTTATTTCTATGGTTTGGTTTTTCATTCATCTATAATTGGTTGGTATATATCACTAGAGATAAGGTGCTGTTTTGTTTCCCTTAATGAAAAGCCAGTGGTCTCAATATACTTTAATCTCCTGCCCTTCCTTCCTTCAGATCTGCAATGTGGGCTTTGTGAAATGCAATGCTCACATGCAAATGTAGGTCTAGGCTGACATTCTCCATTTTGTCCATTTGGTCTATTTATCTCTGTATTGAAATTGCACTGTAACTATAAGTATTTCAAATACCAGCAAGCTTGGCAAGTCTCCCAACCTTGTTTTTCCTCATAATTGTCTTAGCTAATGTGCTTCCTTTGCTTTTGTGGACATGCTTTTCCAATAATCTTGACAAATAATTTGGAAAATCCTGTGAACTTTCCATTGGATTGCATTGAAACAGTGCATTAATTTGGTAGATAGAATATTAAAGCACACTGATGTACGGCACTGATTCAGTAATCTGGAATGCTCACTTTGCTCCAGAGCCTGTGCGATCACACCAGGAACAATATGATCTTGGCCTGGGTTATTGAGCTGTCATGTCTGTATGTCCCATCTGGTTCTCCGTCCTCCCCCACCAGGAACATCTTCCTATGAGCAAATGTACCACACTTCCTCTGTCTTCCTGGTCTTTGAAGACTCTTTTCCATCTGTTCAGTATACATTTCTGCTCTCTCTATCTCACTAACTCCTTGTTCATAAGTCCTACATCCCCGAGAAGCCTTTCTGTCCTGTTCAGCAGAGTGGTGTTCTGTGGCTATCCTTAATGGTCCTTTGACCCCTGACCCTAAGCTTCCTTACATTGTTCCGTGTTTCCTTTGCTGTGGACTGTCAGCACAGTGAAAACAGGGACAATCACATGTTATTTCTGGTAGTCTCTCCAGCACCGATGGGCTTCTTGCACCTCACACCTGGATGGTGTTTAAACATATTTTTATATGTGTTAATAGGGATTCTCTAGTAGAAGTAGAGTATTGTTGAATTTTTATTTATTTATTTGTAAGCAGAAGGGAGAGAGGTGGGGGAGAGAGAGAATGGGCATGCATGCCAGGGACTCTTGCCAGGGCAAATTAGATCCAGATGCATGTGATATTTTTGTGCATCTGGCTTTATGTGGGTACTAGGGAATGGAACCTGGGTTGTCAAGCTTTGCTCCACCCTGCTTCTATGACGTCATGGGATAGGCAACTTCTCAAGAAGAAAGGAAAAGGGGGGGGGGCACTTCCAGAATCTCCTGACTGCTGAGTTTGGAGAAGGAGTTGTGCTCGCTTGGGTTAGCCTCTTTTCTTTGCTCACTCAGCCTATCAAGCCCACGGGGATTGCTCTGGCCAATGAACACTGAGGAAGTTCAAACATTAAACCTATTAGGTTGTGAATGCTGGAAAGGGCATTGTGCTCTCACAGTTTAGGCTGTGCACCTACCTCGACCTTGCCAGTAGTGCAGCAGAGTTTGGCCCCTCTATAGAGATCTGCTACACAGAATCCAGGTAGTTAGGAATTTGAGAGGAGAATAAAGGGGTTTTCTTCACTCCAATTCCCAATATTAAAATCCCCCCTTAGCCCCATCTATGTATAAATACTGTGATCCACTCTCATTTAACAGGCCCTTCCCTGCATTCTTCTCATACACATGCGCACACAGCACAGTGCTCCAGGGAAAGCTAAAGTCTGCACCTCACTTTTCCCTTACACCTATCCCACAGGATCCAGTATGACTAGGTGGCTATATCTTGGTTGCAAGAAAATTTAAGAATTGGCTCAGAGATGTTTATTTCCCATTTATTTCACATTAACACTTTCATTAGATACCCCCCCCCACACACACAATTTGCATTCACTGACTTTCTACAAACTGAAATTCCTTTTTATTAAACTTGTTAGTGGGACTAATTAGTGGAAAAGATAGTGCCCTGGATTATAGGCCATGATGATTGGTGAAGTTGAAGTAGAATAGGGTTCATTCTCAAGAGACAAAACTTGCTATGTGATTATGAACAGGTCACACTCATCATTAAAATGAGAACCCATGTGCCCATCACACTAGGTTATAGGTTTCAGATGAGTACTAGATACTCACGTATATGAAAATGTTCCATAAAGTGTAAAACGCTACTTACTAGTGATGTCAGTATATTCTAGGAAAAACAGGCCCAGTATTATGTACTGCTTTTGAGGTCACTATATTTTAGAATTGCTGCAAAATTGGGAAGATATCATAATTTGAATAACAGTGTTAATTTGTTGTAACACATGGTATACTAATGGAGACTTCCAAGACCAGGCTGTAGTCCATGGTGATTATATGTACTGTGAGAACAAAATACCATCAGTTAATACATAAATGAAAACCTATGGTTTGGAGTCATATTTTTAGTGCTAAAACTGTCCTAGTAAAGAGGTAATTACACTCTCTTCATTGCATTAATAGCAACAGAATAGAAATGTGATTTTCAGGAAAATCAATAGTGTCAGCAATGTAGGAGGTGAAAAGAACGAGAATTGGTCTCAAGTCATTCAGGCAGTATCCTTCCATCCTCTTCAATAGGCGGGAAAAATGAACGTTTCTAACTGGGACCAGCAAGCAGTCGTGCAATAGACAAAGACACATCAGAATTATGTGCCCTGCAGACGGGGAGTGTTTGTTTTTAAATCTGAGCAAACAAAACAGATTCTTTCCTACCTCAAGAACAAAATACCGCTATCAAGTGTATCACTAAACATTTATGATTAATAGAAGCTTCTTAGAAAAATTAAATATGTAATTTTTGATAGAAACTGGGGTAGCCTACATAAGTAGCTATTTTAAATGGATAAATGAAAATTTCAATATGGAAGGATAGTATGGTAAAATTGTGAAAAATGGTGGAAGGGAATCAAAAAATGACTGTTTGGGGCTGGAGAGATGGCCCAGTGGTAAAGGTGCTTGCCTGCAAAGCCTAGCAACCTGTGTTTGATACCTCAGAACCCACATAAAGCCAGATGTATAAAGTGGTGCATGCATCTGGAGTTTGTTTGCAGCAGCTGGAGGCCCTTGGAGCATTTGTTCTCTGTCTCTCTTCTTTCTCTCTCTGCTTATAAACAAATAAAAATAAAAATATATTTTTTTAAGACTATTTGGTTCCAAGGTAAATATTGTACCACTAAATAGGTACTAACAATTATGACTTATTAACACAAATTAGAGTCACTAAGATTTTTTTATTCTTTTTTTTTAAAGAGCAAGAAAACAAGACAGTTCTGATACAGTATCAAGTTAGCTACTTAACAGTACCCCTGACTGGAAACTTCAAGTGTTTTTGTGCATGCCAGGCTCCTCTGTGAACTATTTGACCCTGAGCGAGTCACTTTGTGTCTCTGGGAATGACATTGGATCTAGAAAATAAGGCTGGGAGGCATGGCATTGACCAGGTAGGTGGCTGATTGTTGATATTTTGAAGCGAGAATGCAAGCTATAGAAGAAACTCCACCCCTGTGCTTCTTTGAACCTCAACTTTCTCATCAATCAACCGGATGTGGTGATATCCAATGGACTTGTTGTAATTGTCATGTTAGGTGCATAAAACCACTAGTATAACATTCCCAGGCTCTCTATTCTGAACGTGTTCATGATGATTATCACAACATGCCAGGTGCTTCGAAAGTGGGACCCCAGTGGTTTTTAAGCATTAACACACATCGACAGTGTCTGGAGGTGACATTTCTACCAAATTCTTGGGTGAGACAGTAACTGGGGTCCAGCACCACAATCTGGGGACCACTGCTCCACTTCATGTAATTGTCAAATGAGCCCTTTGAGACAGATGACACTATTCCAACTGGGAGGTGAAGTACATTGCTGGGACAGCAGCTGGCAAATAAATAAATGTCACTGTAAGAAATGCCTAAATGAGATTCTATTACTGATGCTTTCTGTTTTCTGAGAATCTATTTTGTTCATTTGCATGTTTTTGAAATGAAGATATGAGAAATGACCAGTGTCAGAGGATCATGCAGTGGAACATGGTAAAATTGTTGGCATTCCTTGAGACTATGTGGTTCTATCCCAAATTACAAAGTAGCTGTCCATTTGATTACCATTTCAGTTGGTTTGGCAATTCCATATCAATGAATTTAATCTTACATGGATTCTTAATGGCGATTTAATGTCTTTGAAGGGATTACAATATGATGGTATTGTGATAAGGAAGGTTAGATTGTATCCAGGAGAAAGCAATAGAATTTAAGATAATAGAAATTGTCATCTTTAGAGTGGGGCATGGTATTTTCAAAGCAGGAAAAGTACATGTGACTAATCACGCATTGTGATGGCCTGTCAGGCCCTAAACATCTCTGTCAAAGACTTCCAGATTCTTCTGAAGAGAAGCTATTTAATATACAGTGGATTTCAGTAGAGGAGATTAACCAAAGAGGAAATGCAGACAAAGCTGACATTCTTCCATATGCTGACTGTGACATTAAGACACAGTCATACCAATGTCAATGAAGCACAGTGGAGATGAGGGCCTGTGACAGAAAACCCTGTTTTGCTGAGCTACACATGCTGCCCAGAGTGAAGGGACTCAGCCTTTTGATTTGTTTTAATGTTCTTGAAGAGGAATCAAGGAGACCCCCCCCAAGCTCTATTGTAAGGATATTTCATTACATAAATGTCAATGTTAATCAAAAATATTTAATAAATACTGAATACACTATGTCATTTACACCAAAAAATGTCCATAAACGAATGTCACCCCTTGCTTGATGGTATCTGTGGCAACTACTCATCGTTGACATACGGCAGATGTTGGTGCCATCATTCATTTCGTCATTTCCTTGTTCATAATTTCCAGTTGTTTCTAAGACCATAGATCTGCTCTGAGCACTTTGGTATTTGCATAGTTTTCTATAACTGATTATTTCTTTAGGCAAAATGTGACTTCGTCTTGATGAGAGTATTTTGAAGCTATGTAGGTGGGAATACAGCAATTTTCCTCTCCCCCGATGAAGGATGGGCAATCCTGGATTTCTACACAAAAACTCCACCACTGACTCACTTCCTCCACTCAGCTCTTTGCTGATTGCTTTAGGAATGAGAAATCCGAGACAACTCTATTTCCTCTCCCTCTGACATTTACACAGGTAAAATGATTAGATTACTTTTAGCTAATCTTCATAACCTTTTATTTCTTTGGTAACTTCCAGCAATTTTCTCTCACAGCCTAAGGAATCATTTGTTATTGTTTTGCATCATCTTTCTCGTATTCATGGCTAGAACGGCTGTCCTTTGAACAAGACAATTATTCCCTAAAACATGGAAATGAGTTTACTTCCCCCACGGTCTGAAGTAATTATATAAACAAAATTTTAGGATGCAAGTGAGAATAGAAAATAGAAAGAGCTGTTGGCAGAGTTAATTGGCTGATCTTTTTATGTAGATCTAATTTGGGATGTCAATTGAATTTTTGGAAATCATTGCTTATTTCCTTTGAGAATTATTTATTGCTCTGTGTAATTTGAATTTATAATTCACAGTTTGTTCAGCTCTGCATTATAGCTTGATTGAGGAAAACTGCTTCTATCAGGGAGAGATAGAAAAAAACGTTTTCGAATCAGTGTTTCTATCCTTCCCATACTGGTTCAGAGAGGATCTATATACAGAAGTAAAATGAACACATAATGAATTGTTCGATTTAGCATGGAGAGCTGGCAGGGGCTTAGTGGGAAGGTACGAAGGGGTGGAAGCTTAGCCCTGAGATTTGTCACTTACTACTTGTGACCTTGACACCCAACTAACTTTTCCCTGCCTCTGACTTTGAACTTGTACAGTGGAACATCAGGAGCCATATTCCTTTCCTCTCCCCTTCCTCCCACTCCCTCCCTTCCTCCATTCCCGCTTCTTTTCTCAGTACCTGCCACCTCTCCCTCACTTTCTTTGTTCCTTCCTTCCTTCCGTCTCCTCTCTTCCATCCATCCTTTATTTCCTACAGTTTCTGTTGTTTTTTCCTATTTTCCTCCTTTCAGGACACAGCAGAGTGACTTCACAGCACACAAATGTGTGCCATGCTGACATTGCCGTGAGGTGACATTGGCAGATTGCCTCACCCTTCTGCTCCGTCCCCCACTGCATCATGGTAATAAATACACTGCAGAGTGACTTTCAGAATGAAGTGAGACCATCGAGGCAAAGCGTAGGTGTGGCAAAGGTACACTACATGAAAACTGCCGTTTCTTATGCAGCCCGACAGCTATCAGAGCCCCGTATGAGCATGAGAAGTGGGGGTGCCTTGGAGTGCAGAGTCAGCACCTGCTTGAGTGTGGAGGCTGGGCTCAGAGCCAGCAAGCTCTCTTCTTACCTGCCCAGACCTTGCAAAATGTCTACTTGGAAACCACTATAAATTTCCACAAGCTCAGAAACTTGTAGATCAAATGGGACTTATTGAATGACTCCCTTCCAATTGCAACTCAAACCAGGCTCTTCCTCCGTAAAGCTGGAAGTGTTTGAAAGCTCAGACTCAAGGTGACCGAGCGGAGCATCTTCGAATGCAGAGTTAGATTCACTTGCTTACCAAATTAGTCCTCCTCCTTAATGGCATCTCTCTGTACAAATGGTCATTTTGCCAGGGACCTTTTAGATGGAAATCTGAAGATTGATTTCTTTGACTCTGCCTTAGGACAGCCCAAACCTTCCTCTTTTGGAGTCTGCATCATAAATCTTAGAATTCATCTCCTCACCTGATACGAGCTCTCTGTTCTGTATTCACAGCTTTAGTGAACCTGCATTGCACAGCTCATCCTTAGATCCATCATTGCCCCACTGCCTGTGTGTGTGCCGCACATTCATCTTAGCACCCAACAAGCTATAGGCAAACGACAAATGTAGTTAGGTCAGTGATCAAATGAAATGGAATAGTGTGTGTGTGTGCATGCGTGGGCTGGAGAAAACACAACTAGCTATAAAAATTAATTTAATTACATATGTTTTCTCTTCCTATATTTTTCCTTTGTATATCAACCCATGCTATGCACAAATGCTTTTACTTTTGAAAAGTTGTGTGCTGTTATTTTTTTAAGTCTTGAGACATCTTTAAAAACAACAAATGCATAAATGCAGTTCCTTTGTAAAAGATTCATTTTACACAATATTATCCTAACAAAATGCTGATGATCCTTTTTAACTCAACCGCTCAACTTTCCAGAAGTAACCAGCGCCGATAATTCAGTGTCCATCTTTCTGATTTCTTTCCTACAACATTAACTACATAGATAAATATATACAGATGTGTAAGGGTGTAAAAGTTTATTTTTAAAATTTATTCATTTATATTTGTGTGCATGTGATAGGTGCTTCAGGACTCCTTGTCACTGCAAATGAATGCCACACACTTGTGTCAGTTTTTAAGCCTGTCTTAAATGGGTGGCTTGAGAAATAAGTGTGGCCATCAGGCTATGCAAGCAAGTGCCTTTGAACTGCTGAGCCATTTTCCCAGGCTGTATGAGTTTCTTCTGGCTCCTCTATATTCTAGCTGTTTCATTTCTTTGTTACTGTGACTCTATAGTATAGTTTGAGAGTAGGCATTGTGGCATCTTTACTATTACTCTGTTTAGGATTAATTTTCTCTTCAGAGTGTTTTGTGCTTCTATGTGAATTTTTGGTGCTATTTTAGTATTATTTAATATGTTTATATTTTATTTATCAGTATTTAATTTTTTATAGTATTCATTTTTAGTATTATTTAGTGGTATTAATATAGTAGTATTTTATATAATTCTGTGAAGAATGTCATTGGAATTTTGATGGTGACTGTGTTGAATTGACAGATGGGTTTCAGTAATTCAGTCATTCTCTAAATAGTAACTGCAATCCGTGAGCATGAGCTGTCCTTTCATCTTCCAGTGACTTCTGTTTCTTTCCTCAGTGTTTGAAAGAAACCTCACCTCTTATTTATACTCGTTCTAAACTCTTTGGAGGCCCCTGAATAAGGCCATTTCCACTTTAAAGAAAAAGATGAGATTTTTATCTCTGCTATCGCAAGGTGACTAAGTAAATTCACTGATACGCTGTGAATTTAATGACGAGTTTGCACATTTTGTTCTGACTGATCTCAAAAGTTTCCTCAGATAACTGTTTCTGACTCAGGAGTCTCCTTTGGGAGGACGTGGGTTCAAGGGAACAAAGGGAGTCAGCCCCGTTTGACCACTCATCAAGACATGACTGCGAGTACCTCATTATAAAGCCAAATTTAAGAAGAACATACTCCAACGATATTGCATGGTTAAAATAAAAATTAGAAGGGACTTTTATATCTGTTAATCTAAATATGAAATTAATCAGTGCTATGGCTTTCGTTCTACCACTGCTTACAGAGGCACAAGAGCAATCAAGACATTCCATTCGCTCAACAACCTTTATGAATTTGGGTCATAAAGCATATGTTATGAAAGGACCCCAGAGAAACATGGAGGCTAAGAGTTATGTTTTTTTCTTTTTTAATATTTTATTTATTCATTTTTCAAGGAGAGAGATAGAGAGAGAGAGAAAGATCGCTCCAGGACCACACATTGTGTGTCTGGTTCATGTGGGTCCTGGGGAATTGAACCGGGGGCCTTAGACACTGGAGGCAAGTGCCTTAACCGCTGAGCCATCTCTCCAGCCCAAGAGTTATCTTTTGAGTCTACATGTGTTCTAGAATTTTTGGTTAACTCCAGAATCAGGTGCAAAAATCTCACAGCTAGGCTAATTACTTTAACACGACCTGCTTTATTTAAAAACGAATCCCAGCGGATGCCAGAAATGGACATGATGATCAATATTTAGCCTCTCCGTGGTGTTCTGCTCTGTGACAAAGCACAGTTGGCTCCAGATCTCCACTTTCATGTTGCCAGTGGGCAGTTCCACTCTTGCCAAATGTCCAAGATAGAGTACCTGTTTCCTGTGGGCAGCTGAGGCCTTTCTGTGCCCCTCTCCCCAGAGGTCTATTTTCCTTTTAGCTGCTAGACTTTGCCCCTGTTCCCTAAGAGAGCCATCTGCTTCTGCAGCTCTGCCCGACTCCCATATCCACACCTCACCTTCCTTATTTATTATCTTCAGCCAACACTCATTAGAGTCTGCTCTGTGCAAGCGTCATGCCAGGGCCGTGGATGCAGGAAGAAAACATAATTCTTGTTACCAGGAAAATTTCAACTGAGTGGAATTTTTTAGGGGTAATTTGACAAGCTTATTTAAGATCAAGTGTTATAGAAGAAGTCTAATTTACTGTATGTTCTATGCAGAATCTGTAATTTAACAGGGACCTTAAAAGATGAAGCAATATAGAAACTTAGCCACAGGATCAAGGTCAGTGTAGAACAATTTTTAATTTTCTCTGTGGAAAAGAGGCATTTTCACATCTAGCAAATAGCATGCACTTATTATGTAGGCTTAAATGATACAGGCTTATTAGGAATATTATTCTTTCAAAAATTCCTTCACAGGCCCAATCATGGCTTTATGTATTTGATTTATCTTGCTTTCTCAGATGGAGACTTTGTAGCAACACTTAAAGCCTGTGTGGAGGTAGGGCAAGTTTATTTGAATAAGATTCATATGTTTTTCAAGGGCTTCCCTCTTCATATTGAAGAAAGTGGTAACCATGGTGAAATGTGCCCCAGAGCTGGCTGCATCATCTGTGGTGTACCCTGCCCAGTAAGATTTTCACGACTGTAACAGAAAGCCTCTGAGTATGTCCAGACCAATGTGGATACTGTCCACAAACCACCTTGGGGAGGCAGGACTCTACGACGTGCAAGTATAGACAGGTATGAGTGGGTGGACATCTGGGGCAATTGCATAGGTGAAATCTAGTAATACCAAACCAACCTAAAACTAATCAAACTACAAAGCAATGGCAACAGAGATGAGCTGTTCCTCTCAATTGCACATCCAGGATCCTTGCAAAGAAAACTAATGGTTCCTTTGTACTTTATTCAATGGAAGAGAAGACTGAATTATTTTAGAATGACTAGATTTTTTTCCATTGCAAAGTTGCCTGGGACGATGCCTCAGTGGATAAAGAATCTGCTGTACCAGCCTGACAACCTCAGTTCAGATCCACGAAACCCATGGAAGGTTAGATGCAGCAGTAAGTATCTATAACGCCAGCCCTTCAATGGTGAGGTGGGAGGTAGACACAGGAGACCCCAAAATCTCACATGCCAGCTAGCCTGATTCATAGTAGTGAAGAACAATGAGACCTTGCTTTAACTTATGTTTTTATTTATTTATTTGAGAGACAGAGAGACGGACAGACACACACACAAAGAGAGAGAGACAGAGAGACAGAGACAAAGAGTATGGTTGTGCCAAGGCCTCCCTGCCACTGCAAATGAATTACAAATGCATGTACCACTTTGCATCTGGCTTTAGGTGGATACTGGGGAATTGAACTCAGACTTTCAGGCTGATGCTTTTAACCACTGAGCCATCTCTCCCACTGAGACCCCCGCTTTAAACAAAGCAGAAGGTGAGTACTATTACCCAGAGTTGTTCTCTGCTTTCCACATGAACGTTATGACACCCACATGCCCATCCTCACACATGTGAACACACACACACACACACACACACACACAC
>PVHP010015470.1:0-37367 GCA_004024765.1 Zapus hudsonius
CCTAGAATCCCCAGTGAGGGGCTGGGGTGTGGCTCAGTGGTAGAGCTCCTTCCTAGAATCCCCAGTGAGGGGCTGGGGTGTGGCTCAGTGGTAGAGCTCCTGCCTAGAATCCCCAGTGAGGGGCTGGGGTGTGGCTCAGTGGTAGAGCTCCTGCCTAGCATGCTGAAGGCCCTAGTTTCAATCCCTAGTACTAAAGGAAAAAAATAAAAGAAGACAGAATCAAAAGCATTTTCGAGACATCACAGAGCATATCTCTGCCTCACTCTATAGATTAAACAAGGTGAGTCTTGATTGATAGATGGCCTCAGAACTACATTTTGCATTGTGCTCATCATCAGTGTGAGTTCAGGCCATCTCCCTCCTGCTGAACTTGAAACTTCCTGTGGTCCAGTGATGCCCTTGTTCATTCAGAAGTCACTGGTGTTTCAAACCCGCCTTTAGCTGCAACGTTGCAACATGGGGTTCAGTTGCAGAACCTTAATCTCCCATGTTACCCTAGACCCGCATCAGCCAATGGCAACTGATTTGTTGGGTTTCTTTTCATCATCTCCATCAGCTTCTGTTTCACTTGGGAGTTTAACCTCGGTTGGTTTCAACAGACTTGTCTTTGAAGGTGTTTCAGGAAAGACGCCTGCCTTCTTTGCCAAAACAGGGAGGAACAGGTAACCTTGAGATGGCCTTGAGGGTACAGAATGACACCTCTCTAACCCTCATCTGAGAGGCACTCGGATGTCTTGTTTTGTTTGAAGCCTTTGCTCTGGAATACCAGTCATGGATGGTTTCCCCTCTAGATTTCGAATGAGACAAGTGAACATCGTGGGCCCGAGTCCCTTCAGCCAGTCCTCTCGGGTCATTCAGACCCTGCAGGCCCCACCTGATGTGGCTCCCACCAGCATTACCGTGCGGACGGCCAGCGAGACCAGTCTGAGGCTGCGCTGGGTGGTGAGTTGGGGGCCGTGGGGGAGGCTGAGACTTGGGGCATGCAAGTGCCATTTCCTCATCAAAGCTAATCTCATCTTTAAACCATGAAGTATTACACTGTGCAATGAGTGTAGGATCTCAGAACAGCCCAGGGTTCCTCATTAATTAGTAGAATTACCGGCACTCTTAGCGGAGCTTGGGGCTCCCTTTGAGGGAAGAACATAGAGTGCTAAGTTCAAGACCTCTAAGTCCTTAAGCTCAGTCAACATGGAACCAATACTCAGGATTTATAAGAAAGCCAGCCTAATGTTGAATCAGCTCATTTCCCCCACAAAAATTAAGCCAAAATATATTAAAGGAAATTATATCCAGCCCAGAGTTACTCAAAGAATTTTGTTGAATTAACAGAAGAAAAGTTTCAAGGAAAGTAGAATAGAAAGTTCCAGGGATATTTCCCTAAGAAAAGTGCTTTTCCATGGACTTGGCCCCGTAAGACAGTCCCATGCTTTGAGATCTTGAAGGGGACAAGATTGAGGTGTCCACTTGTCCCTGCCTGCTATGCATTTCCAGCCACTGCCCGATTCTCAGTACAACGGGAACCCCGAGTCTGTGGGCTACAGGGTGAAGTACTGGCGCTCAGACCTGCCGTCCTCAGTCCTGACCCAAGTTGTCAACGACCGGCTGGAGAGGGAGCTGACCATCGAGGAGCTGGAGGAGTGGACAGAATACGAGTTGAGGATGCAGGCTTTCAACGCCATCGGTGCAGGGCCTTGGAGTGAGCTGGTGCGGGGCCGGACGCGTGAGTCAGGTGAGAGAGGATGGGGTTTGCTGGCCCTGGATCTCCACATTCCCATGTAATGGAATCCCATCGCATTGACCACTGAGTCTGAGTGCACACACTCCCAACCCATGGCTTAGGTCAGCTTTATGAGATTTAAGCAAAACTTCCTGCAGACTTACAGCCATTCCTTTAAGCAGGTGAATTCCAACAAGAGCTGGACTCACTTTGTGGTTTTAAGTTAGGGATGATGGTCGTCATTCATAATGAAAATGAGAAGCCAGAGGCATGAATTTCTGAGCTGGGGAGATGGCTCAGTAGGTACATTGTTTGCTGTGTAAGCATGAAGACCTGAGTTCAGATCCCCAGCATGTATGTAAAAGCCAGGCATGGTGACCCACACCTATAGTTCTAGCATTGGAAAAGTAGAGAAAGGAGGATCCCCAACACTTGCTAGCTAGCTAGCCTAGCTAAATTGACAAATCCTAGGTTCAATGAGAAAGACCCTGTCTTCAAAAACACAAGGAAGATGAGTTGAGGAAGACCCCTGGCATCGACCTCTGACCTCCACACACACATTCATGTATACCTGCACACACACACACACACACACACACACAGTGCAATCCATATACATACAAGCACATGTACACACAAAAAAAATTAAACACATAAATTTCCTATGAGAAGTCCTTAACATACAAGGGCTTCAGGCCCAGCTCTTGATAAGTCCCAGAGTAGCAAGAAAGAGCAAAGACATCCCACCTCCCTCTGACCCCTGTCCAGAACTGGCCCCATTATTGGACTCTCCACCCCCTTGGGCTCCATCATGGGGCATCATGGTGCTAATTGTCAGAAAGAAAAAGACAATGTTTGCACTGAGGGGCCTCTGCTGCCTTACGCTGACCGTGATGATTGTGTTCCATGTTTTTTTGGGCTTTATGGATGGACTTGGGCCAGTGTCAAGTTCAGGGTAGCCTTCCCAGCCCCATCAGACAGAGTCCAGCACACCGCTGAGGTGCGCCTTTCAGTTGGCTCCTCTTAGCAAGATTCTGCCCTGAAAATAGACCACTGGCTGCTTCGGCCCTCATCTTCTCTGACAAGTTGGACATATTTGGACTTGATAGGTGGGAGGGACTATTAATTCCAGATTGACATAGGCTATTGGAAATAGTACTGGGGGGACAGGGAGATGGCTCCATGGATCAAGCACTTTCTGTACAAATGTGAGGGCTTGAGTTTGCATTCTCAAACCCCATGTAAATCCAGATGTGGTGTTGTGAGCTTCTGTAATCCAGTGTTCTATAGCAGGATGGAAGGAGAGACAGGGATATCCCAGAAGCTCATGGGATGAGCTAGCCTGGTATATGCAGTGGAGGATAATGCAAGAGTGAGGTGGAAGGCAAGGACCATACCCAAGGAGGTCCTCTTCTCTCCACATATACGCTGTGTCATGTGCACACCAACACCACTCACACGCACGTGCAGGAATAGCATTTGGGGTTTTCTTTGTTTTTTTAATCCATGTGTGGGTGTGTTCAGGTGCACTTGGGTGTGCATGTGCACATGCATGTGGAGACCAGAAGACAACCTTGAACTGTCCACTTTTCTTGAGACAGGGTCTGTCATTGACCTGGAGCCCATCAATTGGACTAGACTGGCTGGCTGGAGAGCTTCAGGTCTCCACCCCCACCCCACCCCACCCCACACTGGGACTACCTGCCTAAGCCCCATAACTGGCATTTTAACTGGGCTTCAAACTTGGGTCATTCTTGCAAGGTAAACACTTTACAACTAAGATAGATATGCCCCAGCCCTATTTTTATGTTTTCTTGGATTTGGGGCATTTTTAAATTTTTAAGTGTGTGTGTGTGTGTGTGTGTGTGTGTGTGTGTGTGTGTGTGTGTGTTGAGACAGAGTTTCACTCTTTATCCCAATTTGGTCTCAAATACCTAGCTGTCCTTCTGTCTTGCTTGGGTGCTGAGATTGTAGGTATCCACCACCATGCCTGTCTTATTTTGAAATAAACCCTGACTTGTCCACACTTGATGTGAAGGAAAACCATGCAAGGTTAAGGCATTGAACTAACCCAGGGGTCATAGATGAGGCCAAGACCCTTCTGCTCCTTCCCCGGGAAGTCCTCAGTGGGTTTTGCTGCTGGTGTCAAAGGCTGTTGTCCATGCATTCTCTTTCCTTCTTCTCATTGACTTTGAGATGAACCTCCCCACCAGCTCTTTCTTTGGCTGTCAGAGACCTAGCTGTGTTTCCTGGGCCCACTGTATAGCTCTCGGGGGACATATTTGAGAGGTCACCTAGAGAGCAAAAAGGGACATCAAGTGATGGTGAAAGGGAAGCCTACCAAAAAGCTGTTTCTGCTCCAGGGTCTCCTTCCCCAAACCCTTCCCACGTCTGTCCAAGCATGAACCCACCATGGGAAGAAAGTCTCCCGTGGCAGTGGAGTAATATTTGAAGCAGTAAAATTAATTAATGAAATTGTTAAGCATTGAAATCACCTTAGGACATAAGGCAAGAACTCGGAGTGACTTGGATGGAAAATACCCAGGAGGACAGGTTTGAAGGCCAAGGGCTCATTGGGACCTTGAAGGGAAGTCTGGAAAGTTCTGCTGAGGGACAGTGAAGGATGTGGGTGGAGGCAGAAGACAGAGGGAAGGAGAGAGGAAGGGACAGATGGCTGGATGCCATGGCTTCCTGCACTGGCTTGCCTGAGTTCTGAAGAATGACAAGGACAAGCAAGAGGAGGGTTCCAAGGAGTCCGTGAGACCTGGGAGGAAGGCAGGCATGAGAAGTGGGGGCAATTTTGAAGAAGATCTCTTGTACCCACCGGCCATGCTGCCTCCCCTGTTATTTTTCCCAGCACCAGCCATGCACCCTGTGCTGGAATTGGCTGTAGGTGATCCAAAGTTCCTTGGGCAGTAGCCAGGACAAGAAGGCAGGCTGACATCTCATGTGATGGCCCACAGCACTCCAGGCATATCCCAGAATGCCTACAGAGATGTTTCCTGTATGTGTCTCCATGTGAGCCCAACAGCCTACCAGTGAGAGCCTTGGAGAGTTGTCATCATGGTGACCAGCTCGCCTTGGAGGGAACCGGGATTGTTTTCCAAAGTAAGCCGGGGCATTCTTCTGGCTATAGCTTTCATTATGTGTGTGAGAGAAGATGCAGACTCACTGGAGCTCAGCTGCTGACTGTGATCAAATGGATTTTAAACGCTCTAGTACCTTCCATGCCTGACTCTTTGTGACCAAGAGGAGAACTTGAGACATGTTAAGGGAAAGCTTTCAACCCGGTCATAGCAGAATAATAATACCTTACGCTATACCCAATTAGAAAGCCACAGATCAGTTACTTTCTCATTGCTGTGAACAAATACCTAAGTAGAAGCACCTTAAGGAAAAGGGTTTGATTTGGCTCACAGTTCCAGGGGGATACATTCCATCATGCTGAGGAAGGCCTGGTGGCAGGAAGCAGGCTCATCACAATGCAGTCAGGAAGCAGAGGATAAACAGGAAGTGATGCTGGGCTATAAAACCACAAGCACTGCTCCAGTGGTCTACTTCCTCTAGCAAAGCTCCACCTCCTGAAGGTTCCACAACCTTCCCAGAGCTGCCAGCGCTGATCAAACACATGAGCCTATGGGGTCTTTTTATATGCAAACCACAGCAGATACTGTGTATATATTAGAAGTGTTAAGCTTATCAACAGACTCAGAAGAAAAGAAACAATCTCCAGTGTCATGGTGGTTAGTGCTATGCCATTCCTGGCTATGTATCTTCCCTCAGCTTTGGGATTTGATTCCAGTGCACGAACAGGAGGACTAGCCTCAAGTCCATGGAGGGTGGGAGGAGGAACTAAAGTCCTGCAGGGAAGCGAAATTCTTTACAAGGGGGACCAAAACCTCCTGCCCACAGAGATCCATCTATGCTTTGGTAAACTATGAAGAGTAAAGAGAAGATCCCATGGCCTGTGACTGTCTCAAGTTTGGGTTCTAATCTAAATGGTGTGTGTGGTCTAGAAAAGAAGAGAAATTAATGTAGAATTTGGTTGCAGAAACAAAAAGCACAAGCAAAAATTTTAAAGGAAAATAGATAAACCAGGCTTCATCAGAATGAAGATGTTTGTGCTTCAAGGAATAGCATGCAGGAAACAAACATTAAAACCCCAACTGGAAGAAAATATATTCAAGTTCCTTGCCTGATAAGGGTTTGGATCAGGAATATACAATGTCCTCTTCACAATAATGACACTTCTCCGGAGGAGATAGACAAATGGCTAGTGGGCACATGAAAAGATGATGTTCAATGTCATTAGCTAGTAAGAAAATGCAAATGAGGACTGCCAGGAGGGTCCTCTTCCCCTGAGAAGGTTAAAATATTAACATGGGCACTACCAAGTATTGGTCGTGGCGTAGAGTGATCAGAGTCTTACACATTGGAAATAGCTGGCATTCTTCACAATATTAAATATAAACTTACCAGGTAGAACAGCAAGTCCGCATAGGTATACACGCAAGAAAACTGAACACCTACGTCTACACAAAAATCCTGCACATGAATGTTTGTATCAGCATGCCAGGAGTTACTGTTCTTGTTGTTGTGACAAAATCATGGCCAAAGTAACTTAAGGAAGAACTGATTTATTTTAGCTTTCAGTTCCAGGGGTTACAGTCCATCCTGCGGGGAATGACTGTGGCAAGGGTGTGTGTGAGGCAGCTGGTCACATGTGTCCATAGTCAGGAAGCACAGAGATGGATGTTGGTGCTCAGCTTGCTTTCTTCTTTATTCAGTCCAGGACTCCAGCCTGTGGAATGGTGCTTCTCACAATTAGGGTGGGTCCTCCCAGCTCAATTAACTTAATCTAGAAACTTCTTCACATTTTAACTAAATTTTAGTCCAGTTAGAAATTTGATGTGATCTATCACTCTGGGAAGCATTTTTTTTTTGCTTCACAAATTGAATAATAGAGTTATTGACCAGCATTTGATTGAGATTTTAGACACTGGTGAGGGCTAGATCCTCAGGACCCATTGAGCACACACGCACACACACACACACACACACACACACACACACACACACACACACACACCTGGGGACTCTTGGGTGCCACTCCAATACTGGTGGACCTGTAAGACTTCAGCTCTGCCTCCTTCTGACTGGTGCTTCCAAAACCCCTTTCCATGGGAGTCTTTTCCCTCTGGCTGACATTTCTTTCCCAGTTGTGGCAGCTTGACTTCTCTTCCCTGGCTCTGCTAATTCCTAACATTTACCCTACCCAGCACAAACAGCTTCCCCACAGGCATTGCTCAGCATGCTGTGTAGGGTGCAGAGTCACAGGGGTTTTGGGGAGCTGGCAGGGGAGAGAGAGAGAGAGAGAGAGAGAGAGAGAGAGAGAGAGAGAGAGAGAGAGAGAGCGCTAAGGAGGATATCAAAACTACCAACCCATGTCCAGAAAGTCTCATGTCAATCAAAGCATCAGTTTTCTAGGACATTAAAATAATGGCACCATTTGCAGGAATATATGAGAGAACTGGAAGCAGAGTGAAGCATTTCAAAACACACTTAATGCGCTTCATAGATCTGAAGTGTCCTCTTCCAATCTGTGACATCGTATGCTATGTTAGGATATGTTATGAAGATAAATGAGGCATTAGAAAGCAAGAGAGGCCCCACAAGGAAGGGCAGTGCACAGTGTAGTGAAAAATCTCATGGGAGAAAAACAGGTGGAAAAGGAGAAAATAAGTATTTTAAATGGCTTTGTTTTTGATGAAAGGGGTTGTCTAAAAAACATCTCAAAACTTAAGATAGATTGGAAAAGAAGGGGAATTCACCTCAAAGCAGATGATAGGTAATATTTTTCTTCTTCATATCTTAAAGACATTCCTCATTATCACACGGCAAGTTTTGTCCCAGTGGAATCTCAATGAACTAAAATTTTAATCCAGAAGTCTGCTATGTTATCTTACCAGCCCTGCCGGGCTCCCTTCTCGGGGGAAGCTGTCACGATGAAGCCCAGGGCTCAAGTTGCTAAGTCACGAAGTTGCTTTCCTTTTTTTCTTTGGGGACCTGGATGGTCCTTCAGGGCATGAATGTACACATGACTACATCTTAGGGAATCATCCAGGCCTTGTGGGTCTGCAGTGAGAATTGGGCACTTGAAGATGCAAAGACTGTTCCCACAGGAAACAGTTTTGGAGAGGTGGACCAGTTGGGTTGCTATGACGATGGCCTCTCTTTTGACAAGAAGGGATAGAGTTTTTGGAAAGCAGTGCATTAATGCCGTGGGCATACAGCAAGTTTGTGGTCTTATTCTAAATGCAGTCGGAACATGAAGCCTATTAAATGACAGGCTTTCATTTCTTCTCATTCATGGTTGACTTGAGGTGTTGGTTTATTACTTTTTCTTCTAATAAAATAAGCACCTATCTAAGCCATTTCTTAGGGGTTAGAGGTCTGAGTTTGAGTCTTGGGAGAGGTGAAAGGGACACTGCTGAGATGTCCAGGTTCTGGTCTCCTGAAACAAAGATTTGCACCAGGGACACATGGTAATGTGGCAAGAAAACAGGGCGACATCACAGTCAACATAGGAGGCAATGGTAACCAGAAGACTGGAAACCTTGGCGATGCTGAGAATTTGCAAGAATAAACACACACACACACACACACACACACACACACACACACACAAAGGAGAGGGGGTGCTAGGTAAATGACCTGTAAGGTCCAGGAGACTCATGGCCATAAACTTTTTGGTGTCTTTTCCAGCTTGCTAGCCCATTCCCATTTTCTGGAGTGCCTCTCTTAATAAACTGTCGCTATTTCTATTACTTTACTATGTGTCCTGCTACAAGAATTGTCCTGGGACATGAGAATCTAGACACTTCAGTGGACAATGGGTGCCTTTCAAATTCAGTCCCTGTGCCAATAACAGTAAGGTAATAGAAATGAGGCAGGTAGAACACGGCACCTCTGGGAATGGCACTCAAAAGCACCGCGTCTCATGACCTACAGTCACTTGCACAGCACCTGCCCGTCCCTCAGGTGCATGCTGGGGGCTTTCTTGTGTGTGTTCTGTTGTTATCTGTGACCCAGGTAATGAAAGGTTGCCAGTCCCCCCTCTCCATGTCCCCCTTCTCCTGCCAAACAGTCAAAGCCATGGTGGTGTTTAAGGCTCCCAGAGGCAGCACCATGGGAGCCATAGCTGGAAGGTGTCTACCACAAGGCTCCTAACCTTTTGAGAGCTGAGTAACAATATAAATGGTCTTTCCTGTGATGTATGTACTCACATAAATCAGTATCATTTCATTGGAAGGCCAAATAGCTGATCCTCCATTGTCATGTCTGGGAAGAAAGCTCTCATCTGCTCTTCGGGCTAACTGGAAGCTATTGTCTAACCAAATATAAGGAGGGCCATTGTGCTTTATCCTAGTAGGTAGAAGGGATGGCTTTCCTCCTTATAGACATGCTCAAGACCCTGTCTGGCCACAGACCCAAGGTAGCATGGTCAGGAGGGAAGGGGAAACAAGCTACCTCTGGGGTACCAGGACAGGAAACCAACCCTTCTTTGGGGCTTGGTTGAGAGGGGACAAAGGTGGGTAATGCCCCTACCCAGATACTCAGTGTCATCCCAGTAGCTTGCCCTGTTGGGCTGTGATTTGCTGGGAGGCCTTCTTCTCCTTCTCTTCCTCCTCTTCCTCCTCTTCCTCTCTCTCCTCTCTCTCCTCTCTCTCTCTCTTTCTCTCTCTCCCAGCCCCTGTCTATAGAAACTCCTGGCTTTGGAAGTAACACAATTAAATCTGTCAAAATTTCTAGGATTTCTATAAAAGAAAGAAAGAAAGAAAGAAAGAAAGAAAGAAAGAAAGAAAGAAAGAAAGAAAGAAAGAAAGAAAGAAAGAAAGAAAGAAACTGTATTGGTATTAGTGCAGAACACCCCAACTAGCAGTTTGTACAATAAAAGTGGATTCTCAGGTAGTTTTAGAGGTCATCGCCTGGGTCCAGCTGTCCAGGGCCCTGTGCCCTCTGGGAAGATCTGTCCCAGGCTCTCTCTAGCCTCCATGGGCTTCTTGGCACATGCCAATAACATTTTTGTGATCTTCCTGTGGCCTCATCCCTGCATGCCTAAAGTGAAGTGATCGCAGAGCTTCTTTGTCTCATCTTCAGGATAGACCACTCCACAGGCACTCCAGAGACAGGCACCCAAGTCTTGTCTTGTGACCTTGAAGTGGGCTCCTGCTCCTCAGCTATAGAGGCCCTGGGGTGGAGTGTGACCTTTAGGCCCAAGTACTCTGCTCATGATTTCTTATAAACAGTGCATCTTCCAACTGGTCGGCCAGTTGCCCCAATCCATCCTCTCTGGTTGGATTGAGCAGCCTTAGAGATTATATATTCACAAGAAAGTTCATGAAGAAATGAGAGTGTCAAGGTAATAAAGCCCTTTACCATTGTCTTTATTCAGTCTTATCTGAGTCCTAGCGCACATGCCAAGGCAACTCATTCCTAACAAAGTAAGCAGATGAGAGAATGCCTTAATGTAGAAAAACGATCATACATGCATGGCGGTCAAAGACCCCAGGGACATCCCATTGCAACAAAATAGTCATTTAAATGCAATGGAATAGGAGAGTGGAAGCAGGAAGATTGAAAGTTTGAAACTAGCCTGGGTTGCATAGAGAGTTCCAGTCTAACCTGTATCTATAGCAAGGCCCTCTCAGACAAAAACTGGGCTGGGGAGATGGCTCAGCTAGTACAGTGCTTCCCTCTCAAGCATGAGCTCAGATCTCTAGTAAAAATGCCAGACACAGGGGCAAGTATTGTAACCCCAGTGATTGGGAAGAGGAGATAGGAAGATCCCTGTGTTCACTTGCTGAGCTTCAAGCCAGTGAGAGACCCTGTCTCAAAATGAGGGGGTGGTGGTCCTGAGATGATACCCAAGGTTGTCCTCTGGCTCTACATGAACATGGACACACATGTGCACACCCGCATACACCCACACACATACCAACGAGCTTTCACACACACACACACACACACACACACACACACACACACGCAGAAGCACAATCGATGGGGTGGAGTGTGATCTTTCTCCACCTTAGTTTTCTGCTCATTTGTAGAAGGGCCTAATGAGTCCTGTCTCATCACATCCCTGTGGGGATTGACCTGGATTAGGAATCTGAGTGACCTCCCCTCCCCCTTTCCCTGTGGACAGCAAACATCACCATACCCGCCCAGCCTCGTCCATCACCTCTCTGCCCAGCTTACACAGAATGCTTTGGTTAATACTGTCAGTGAGCTTGCATCTGTCTGAAATTGAGGTCTTCCTATTAGAAAGAAAAGCCTATCATTCTACAAGTTATTATGAGAAACAGAGCATATTTTCTTGCTGGCCAGGCTCAGATAAAATTGAGCTCTAAATACCCAGGATTTATAGAATTTGTTGTTGATATTAAAGAGATTTACATGTCTGTTGCACTCCTGCAGGTTTCGTCTTAGCCACACAAAGCGCGCAGAGCACACCACTGTCTTAAGGAGAGCTTGATTGGGTGAAATTGCACCTTTAGTCATTGAAGGCTTTAGACTCTGATGTGAATCAATGTGACATGCTTTCTTTGCAGTTCCCTCAGCCGCCCCTGAGAACGTGTCTGCGGAGGCTGTCAGCTCGACCCAGATTCTACTGACTTGGGCTTCAGTCCCAGAGCAGGACCAAAACGGCCTCATCTTGGGCTACAAGGTATGTGTTGCCTCATCCTTGCTCTGCTTGCAGGGCTGCCAGGAAAGGGCCACCGGATCCATCCATTTCGTATCAGCTCTCGTATCCAGCTGCATTGGGATAACTGCCTAACTGGAGTCCCTCAGGAAGCAACCAGAAGTAGTAATGCCTGCTGAGCTCAGAACCTGTTTCTGTCCACTCTGGCTGTGGTGGCCTGAGTCCTCAGCCATTATTGGGCTCAGCCTGTTTTCACCACTTGTCAAGTGGGAACGACCATCGCAGTCACTTTCCAGGGTTGTGGACGGAAGGAGGATGTGAGAAGGGCTCCTTGCTTCTGCTAAGTGCTGACATGGTGACAGATGTGTGGTAGTTCAGACAGGCAACACTTTGTTGTGGTTGTGCCCACCCTAGCTTCTCTGGCTTCCATCTTGCCTGCTGCTCTCTGGGTCAATTAAACCTGCTCTTTGCTCATCATTCAGGTGCGACCAGTACCATTTCCTATGTCTGCCTCTCAGCCTCAGTCTCCCAGGCAGAAGAATGGGCTTCAGTGGATTAGGCGAGCAAGACTACACTTCTTTCATTGGGATTAAACAGTAGAGTGCTTACCTAGAATCCCCCAGTGAGGGGCTGGGCTGTGACTCAGTGGTAGAGCACCTGCCTAGAATCCCCAGTGAGGGGCTGGGGTGTGGCTCAGTGGTAGAGCTCCTGCCTAGAATCCCCAAGTGAGGGGCTAGGGAATATAATTTTTTTGGTAGAGTGCTTGCCTGGCATGTGTGAGGCCCTGGATCCCTAGCACCACACACAAGCGCACATACATGCACACAGACACAAACAGAAAACCAAAAAAAAAAAACACTTTCATTATGTGTTCCATGGATTTTGGACATTTCTCCTTTTTCCATAATTTGAGGGTATTTTGGGTTTCGTTTATTTTTGTTTGTTTTGTTTTGGCCAAAGTCTCATGCTGTATGTCAGGCTGGCCTTGAACTTGCTGCAGTTTTCCTGCCTCTGCCTTTCCAGGTACTGAGTTGACAGTCCATGCCCTCATGCCCAGCTATCTTTCTGTAATTTAGATTTCTATTGCTTTTTTCCTCCAGCCTGATCTCATGCCACCCCCCAATGAGGGTTCTCATTGCTCCTGTGTGGATCCATGATTTGTGGCATTCCATGTTACATGATGCTGCATAATATAGACAGTACCATGACACAGGCAGCTGCATACTCCATGGAAGCCCTACTGAGAGGAGTTAATGAGAAAAAAAAAACACTCCTTGCCACATCCCTGGCTCCAGGGGAAAATGGTTGCTGGGCTATGTTTAGTCTTTTCCCTGATGGCACTCATTTATGACCTAGTAGGCTACTGACCTTGGAGAATAACCCAGAGGCAGTGAACTTGGAGGAGGAATTAAAAACTAGCCAAGAGGAGGAGGCCTTGGAGGTTTGTGTGTCAGGATGACCATACCTGTGGCCAGGTTCACGTGAACAGCAGCAGGTCTTTGGGGGCAGAAACCCGGAGTTTGTGAAGCTGGTGGAATTCAGTGGGTACAAGCTTCTTTTGTGGGAAGCAGATGGTCCATGCTCATAACTGAGTCCTCGTTTCAGTGGGAACATTTGGCATGGCTACAGAAGAACTTTCCATCTTACCAACTGTGCCCAGCCAGCCAACCTGCCAGGCTATGGGCTGAGCTGTCGACCCAGCTACCCTGATGGAATACAGTCTCTTCATCACCATCTTCCTCCCAAATGCCATCTCAGAAACCAGATCCAAAATCTTCAGCAGGGACTGGGGAGATGGCTCAGCCAGTGAAGTGCTTTCTTCTCAAGCATGAGGTTCTGAGTTCAGATCCCAAGCACACACCTGTAATGCCAGTGCTAGGGAGGCAGAGACAGGAGGATCCCCTGGGGCCTACTGGCTAGTGAGCTCCAAGTTCAGAGACCCTTTCTCAAAAAAATGAGGTGGAGGGCTAGAGAGATGGCTCAGTAGTTAAGTGTGCTTCCTGTGCCAGCATGAGGTCCTGAGACTGCTGGAGTTCAGATCTCCAGATCCCACATTAACAGCTGAGTGAGGAAGCCGAGCCTGGAGAATCTCCGGAGCCCCACAAGCTCCAGAAACAATAGAAGGAGAGATTCTGGCTCAAAACAAGATCAGACAGAGGAGCAATGGAGTGCGACCCCATTCTGGCCACCACAGGGGAGTGATCCTGCTGCAGGCAACCATGTGGGACACTGCAGGGACACGCACATGTGCACACACACACACACACACACATCTTTAATACAGCTGCCTCTGGGGGAAAATCCAGTTGGTTTGTTGATCCCTCCCTGATGCCTTGTGTGCCTGGGGGCCTCTTCCAACCACACATCCCATCATCACCATCTGCACTTGTGTGTTGATGCCACAGATCCTGTACCGGGCCAAAGACCTGGACCCCGAGCCCCGAAGCCATGTCGTTCGAGGGAACCACACGCAATCAACACTTCTGGCTGGCCTGCGCAAGTTTGTGCTCTATGAGCTCCAGGTGCTGGCTTTCACGCGCATCGGGAATGGGGTTCCCAGCTCACCTCTCATCCTGGAGCGCACCAAAGATGATGGTACGCCTTGGCAGCCTCCCAGGCTCGCTTTTCCAACCCAAACATTTTGGATTATGGTCGTTTTAAATGGAATCTTTGAACTACATTTTTTTTCCTGTTGAGAGAAACAAAACAAAATTGTTTTTCAGTCACTAAGCATTTACATGGCCAATTTCAGCCTGGAGTGGCTTTTTATAGCTTGATGATGAACCTATGCATAATCTCAATCCTAACTCTGCCATGGGCAGGGCTGGCAAGGGGCAGGCTATGAATCGTTGACCTGCCCCCCTTGCACATAGAATCTACACAAATAGTTAAAGGTCCACACTGGGGCAGATGGTTCCGTGGATAAAGTGCTTGCTGCCAGGATGTGAAATCAGATGGCCAGTATCCGTGTGTCAAAGCCGGATGTGGATGGCGCATGCCTGTAATCTTGGTGCTGGAGAGCTGAAGGCAGAGGAGATCCTTAGGCTCGCTGGCCAGCTAGTCTGGCTGAACCAGTGAGTTCTCGGTTTAGTGTGAAATCCTGTCTCATAAAACAAGGAGGGCGTTGACTCAAGATGACACTCAATATCAACCACTGCTCTCTACGTGCACCTGCATACAGGCACATACACCACACATATATTCACATGCAAATAGACTTACGTGCCCATTGCCGTGGGACTGGCAGGCCTTGCTGTTTGCATTAGGAGAGTTAATTACAAGTTCTCACATAGAAAGTGGCATGTTGGATGGAGCTCAGGGTCCCCAGGCCCCTGTGTTTCCAGATTGAGTCACAGGCTCATCTTGCGAGCTTTGTTTTTATGAAAGTCTAAATCACCAGTAAATATGTCTTTCCACGTTGCAGATGTCAAACACTTAAAGGTTAGCTCCTGCACATTCATTACTAAACAGGTTGTAATGAATATGTCACGGGGGACATATTGATCTCCCCTCTCACAATAGGGTTATTTAAGACATCCTGTGAATCAGAAGCCCTGCCATGCTTACCTGCTCCGTGGAAGTAGCCATGTCTCCCTGGTTCATACAGCACATAGATTTGAGCCTGGTCCCTTGTCTTTTCCTAGTGTGGAGCACAGGGTGAATGGACACTAATAGAGGAAATGGACACTGGCCATTGTTTCTTAGAAACTGCCCATAGCACGTTCAGGTTTGAGCTTATGAAAAGAAAGTAGAGGCAGTTTAGAAACTGTCCCTCAAAACTAGGTCCCTTATTACTACATTAATTATCTTTTTTATTGCTGTGATCAAATACCCAACCAAAGCGATTTAGGGAAGGACTGGTTTATTCTGGCTCACAGTTCAAGGGGACACAGTCCATCATGGTGGGAAGGTGTGGGCTTGAAGCAGTTGATCACACCGCAACCACCTGCAGTCGGGAAGCTGAGAGACCAAGGCTGCTGCTCAGCTTGCTTTCTCCTGCTCATTCAGTCCAGGATCCCAGCCCATGGAATGATGCCACCACAGTTAGGGTGAGTCTTCCAACCTCAATCAACCCAATCTAGAAACTTCCTTACAGCCATGCCCAGAGGCCTGTCTTCTAGGTGATTCTTGACCCTGTCAATTTGACACTCACTATTATCCATCACATTGTCATTGTTCTTCCTGAAGCACACGTACACACAATGATTCCCCACAGTCTTAACACAAGCATGCCTTCCCTCCTCTTCATTTTGACATAATCCAAATGCTCAGCCTTGGGGACAGTTCAGTAGGTCAATGCTATGTAACACTGACATAAATTGATAGTAGCTTGTAAACCTGAGGCCTCTTTGAACATTTATTTCACCCACACATAAGTATCATGACAGAACTTCCAAATCCTTCCTCGCAGAATGGCCATTCTCTATACCACGCTACTCCTATGGCACACGCACCATGCCCATTCCTGCTTTCTCGGGAATCCATCCATGATTAAGTCCAATAAAAAGTTCTGACACTGGCCTGCAATAACTTGCCTATGCCTTTAAGCAAATACACTTTAACAGGTCTACGGCCTTATTATCCAATCATTCCACAAGGCATAACTGCTTTTTGAATTATTGGGCCACTGAGCCATACAGAAGAATTAAGATATGCATCCATGAGCATCCACTCTGAATTTTCTAGAACAAAGAGGGGGAGATAAGGCATACATAAGCCAAAAGAACACTAACTGTCATCATGTTGCAGCAATAATTGTAACCTCCACTTCATGTTGGAGGAGACTCAGGCCAACTTTCCAAGCACCTACTGTGCATGTGTCAAACCCAATGAAGGTGTAGTAGTTTGAATGAGGTGTCCCCCATAGCCTAGTGTGTTTTAAATACTTGGTCACCAACTAGTGGCAACTAGTGGAAAGGAGAGCCCAGTACTTAAACCACTTCTGCTCAGTGTATGTGACAATAGGAGCCAACTTCCTGCTTGTGCCACTCTTTCCCCACCACGATAAAGCTTCCCCTTAAAACCGTGAGCTCAAATAAACCATTTCATCCCATCAGCCGCTTTCGGTTCCGTGTTTGGTCCCAGAAACGAGAAGGTGACTGCTGAAGAAGGAATCTGAGCCCAGATGAGTGACACTCCACAAGCTCACTGATGGCCCTTGGGCTGCCTTAGCAGTGCACACCGTGCCAGCGTCTGAGTTTATGGACACTGATCTCTGGATTCAAAATGAGGTGCGGCCTCACACAGAGCCAGTGAGGCAGAGTCCATAAGTCACTGAGAACATGGGTGTGCCCCACAATCGGGCAGCGCCATGGGGGTCAGCACTTCACTAACCAGACATCCAGCTATGCAGCTCGAGCCTCACCGTGTTTTCCCTTCAGCCCCAGGCCCCCCTGTGCGGCTGGTGTTCCCCGAAGTAAGGCTCACCGCAGTCCGGATCGTGTGGCAACCCCCGGAGGAGCCCAACGGTGTGATTCTGGGTAAGGAGCTGCGGGGAGGAAAGGAGTGAAGCTTTCTCCTGTTTTTATTAGACAGTGAGGAGGTGAAAATAAATCACGTAGGCAGTGGCAGGCATCCCCAGCACTGAGAGAGGCATCTCGGACTTCTCTATTGTTTCCTGAGCTGGGCGTCAAGGGGTTTATGTGGAATGAAATTTACATTTTATTAACCCAGAATCGCCTCCATTTGTTTGCGGTTCTTGGCAATGCCATTTGTAATGGACGTCCCTCCACTCCAAGCGCTGTCGTCTAGGAGTGCTTGGGAAGCAGCAGGCTACTTTATCATAGAGATGCAGACCTGGGCCTTGGTCCTGGTCCTTTCTCTCCTCAGCATCTTCTGCTCTGAGGCCTGCTCTGACCCACAGGACAGCTAGAGTGAAGTGTGTAGCTGAGGCAACATTTAACTTTCCAATCAGAGAAGCCTCTCAGATACATTGATGAAAAGCCGTGGCTTTTTTCCAGTTCCTCCAAAGCAGCAAGTTATATTTTAAAGTATCATAAGTTCTTTTTTTTTAATATTTTTTTAAATATTTTATTTATTCATTTTCAAGCAGAGAGAGAGAGAGAGAGAGAGAGAGAGAGAGAGAGAGAGAGAGAGAGAAAACCAGGGCCACCACCTTGTGGGTCTGGCTTATGTGGGTCCTGGGGAATTGAACCCGGGGCCTTAGGCACTAGAGGCAAGTGCCTTAACCGCTGAGCCATTTCTCCAGCCCTCATAAGTTCTTTTATTTATGTTTTTACCTTTTGGCATGTGTATGTGTGTCGAGTGGGTGTATTCATGTTCATGTGTGTAAGTGCACATGTATGTGTATTCCAGTGCATGTGTGTACGTGTGTGCAGAGCTCAGAGGTCAAGAGCGGTGTCCTCCTTGGTCACTCTTGCCTTGTTCTTTTAGGCAGGTCTCTCTGAACCTAGATCTCATGGATTGAGTGAGTAGATAACCAATGAGACCTAGGGATGCCCTGGCTCCACCTCTCCAGCTCTGGGATTGCAGACATGTGCCACCATGATCAGCTTATCCTTGGTGCTAGGTGCAAGTCCTCAGGCTTGATGGCAAGCACTTCCTCGCTGAGCCATCTCCCCAGCCCTTATTTACCCTTCTACTAAGACAAATGACAGGGTCCTTGTCACATGTGCTGTCTGCATGTGGGAAACAGGAATGAATGAGACCTTCAGGTTGATAACACAAGTGACAATACCATGTGATGAGTGACATGATGGAGAGCCACAGTGTGTCCTGGAAGATTCTCCTTCCGGTTAGAGTCTGGAGAGATGGAAGGCTGCCTGTGAGCTGGGTCTGGGGGAAGGTGGTGCCACAGCCAGGAAGGAAGGGAAGGAGGGTATGTTAGTTGGTTTGGAGCCGAAGCCTTTGCCTGTGAGAGAGCAGACCATTCTGTACTGCAGCAGACTGGGCTGGGCTGGAACCTTTGTGAGGAACCTGCTGTGTCCTGGAGAGTACGACCATGTCCAGCTGAACATGTATGGCAAGGGCCCCCAGAACATGGCTCCACTCCCCAGCCAGCACTGACAGATGATGTCCACTTAATCTGAATCCGTCAGCTCTGTGGTAGGTGGTTTCCAGCAAAGCTGAACATCCAAACTTATAAACTGGGATTAAAACATCAGGGTTTTCTCCTGCTTTTGATTTTTTTATTTGTGTGTGTGGTGTACACACGTGTTTGTGCCTCTGAGACACCCTGTGTGCTCGCCTGCAGTGGGAAGCTCTATTCTCTTCCACGTGTTCTTATTCGAGCCAGAGTCGCTTACTGAGGTTGAAGCTTGCCTTTTTATTTTTTCCACAAGCTCAGGAAATATCCTGATATCCAGGTCTCTGCTCCCCTATAGGACTGTGGTTACAGGCACATAGGACTATGTCCAGCTATTTACATGGGTGCTAGAGAGTCAAACATGGACAGTCTCAGGCCCTCATGCTTGTGTAGGAAGCTCACTTAACTACTGAGCCATATTGCCAGCTCTTGATCTAGCGAGTCTAAGACGTGGCTTGACAAAAGCATTTTATGTTATCAGTGAGGGGACAGAGGCACAGCTCCACACTGTCACCCTCAGCAGCCCAAGGAGTTTCCTTAATATTTTAGGGTCCTTAACTCAAGAAAACTCAGGATTTGTGGCTTTGATGCAGAAATTGATTTCAGGATGAGCCAGTATGAAGCAGACTCGTAGTTTATTCAAGGTATTTTAATAGTTTGTGAGCACAAGAGATAAGAGAGACACTCGGAAGGAAAGTGGGACACGCCTAAGAGCATGGGTCCAACTCTCAAGGGAGAGTTGCAGATGGTAAGACATGACATGACCAAGTGAGGGTGTGGGCTCCTCAGAAGAGAGGAGCAGTAAGTGTCTCAGCATGAGTCATATGTACCATTTTTGGTAGTTCTAGACTTACATCCCAAAGGTTGCTAACAAGTAATTTTTTCTTTTCCCCTTTCTCTCTCTTTTTTGGATAAGCAAGATGTATAGGGAGGCTCCGGGAGTGCCTGACAAGGTAAAACCAGAAGCTGCTAGGCTGGCACAAAGGGGCTCAAAACATGTTCTTTTACTGCGCAGGGATTTCTGGTTAGATTCTTAGAAAATCATAGGCTTGAGAGAGAGGGGGAAGGGGGGAGAGAGAAAAAGAGATCGAGTGTATGGGCATGCCAGGGCCTCGTGCCACTGCAAAGGCACACAAGAAACTGTGTGCATCTGGTTTTACGTGGGTACTGAGTAAGCAACCCTGCAAATATTCACCTTTAACCTCTGAGCCATCTCCCAGCCCTTTTATAAACTTCTTATTGGCCACCTCCATCCATACACACAAAGGACCCCATCAGAATCCCTTTCCACCACCCTCCTTTGTCTAATCCCCTTTTTCTTTCCAACAAATCTCTCTTCTGTTTTGATATCCTCATTTTTGGTTGGTGAGTTCCTGGCCAATGAGAGGCCTTGTCTCAAAAAAGGTGGACAGTGTTTCGGAGGATGACACTGACATCTTCTGGCCTTTACCCACCACCACCCACAGATATGCATACATACACACATATACAAATAAGTAAAGGTTTCAATCAAACCAACCATGACAAAAGCAATGTTAAATCAAATGGCAGTTAATTCCATTAGTAATTTGTAATGGCATTTGATTGCAGTAGATGTTGCCTTGTCACACTGTCGCCTGTGTGCTATTACTGCCAGCCCAGCACACCAAATTGAGATGCTAGAGGAAGGTGGGGAAATGGTTTATAAAGATCTGGGTTATTTGTTTGGTTGGAAGGAAACCAACGGTCTGTTTGCATGACTCACCTTGAATCGGTGTTCTTGCCCCAGCAGCCAGGGCGGCCTTCTGAGTGTTTAGACATTTCCATAGCTCACACTGTCATCATCTAGATCAAAACATGCTCTCGCATTTCCAAAAGAGATTAGTAGCATGAAACACCAGCGGGTGCCTGCAGAGAAAAACACTTGCTTATTTGCGTAAATATTTTACTATGAAGAGCTCTGAGCGGTTAGAATCTTCCTTTGGGAAATGCAGGGAGTCAGCTGAGTTCAGCCATCCCTTCCCACTTGGCAAACTGCTCCTTGTACCCTTGAATGCTATTAAGTTAGACTGATCTTCAAGCTTGTGCAGCTACCCCAGCCAGACACCTCAGATTCCACCCCTGCCTGCATGCAGTCAGGCTTCCTTCCTGTCCAGCCAGGGGCTAATCCTTACCCTGAGTGTATTTCCCAGGGTGCATGAGGCATGCTGGGAAGTGGGAGCTCAACCTTCATGTTGCTTCAACAGAGCACCCAACCACAAACCAGCTGATGTGAGGAAAGAATGTATTTGGCTTCCAGTCTTGAGGGCAGGCTACATCATGGCAGGGAAAAGACAGTAGAGCAGAGGCTGGGCATCACTTCTGCCAAGGCAGCTGGCAGGAAGCAGCAAGAGTGAGCCAAGCTCTGGCAAGAGGGAGGCTGGGCTATAACACCCCAAAGCTTGCCCCCCAGCAACACACCTCCTCCAGCAAGGCTCCACCTCCCAAATTGCCACCAGCTGGGACCAAGCATTCAAAACACATGAGGCTGTGAGGGAGATCTCATTCAGACCACAGTACAGTCAATGTTTGCAGATTCACCATTTGTCTTTTCATTCCTATGTTCCCAGCCCCCAGAGAGATAAACTGTAAACCAACAGCTGTCTTCTAGGTTCGTGGCTCTCCCAGGGCCCTTTGATTCCTTCTGGGTTCTCTGACCCTTTGTGGATGTCATTGGGGTCTCACAGACTTCCAGCAGTGAGCAGGGGTTCTCTAGCACTGTGCCCTCTAGGGGTCTTGCTTTGGGAACCTCAGCATGGAGCCAACTCTCACTCCTTTGGCTGTCAGGCATCAGCACAGTCCAGGAAAGGTTCGCAACCACTTTGAATATCGTGATAAAACCCCAGACAGCTCTACCAGCGCTGGGGTCAGACTTCAGGGAGCTGGGAAACCCACGAGGCTTGCAGCCTGGGGCTGTTTCATCTCTGTGTCTCTCTCTGGACTCTAATTTTCTAGGCATCTGATGCCCCCTCCACCTTCTAGTGTATGCAGAAACCAGCACAGGCTTCTCACTTCACATTTTAATCTTTGCTTTGGATCGATGTCCCTCACGCTCGGCCTTGCTCCTGTGAATGCCTGTATTATCATAATTCACCCATCACCTTAAAAACAGGGCTTCTCCAGGGGCCGCAATCCACTCCTCCTCCCCATTCAGCATATCCGTTCTTTGTGAACACACAGCGCAGCCTCCTGACCTCGCCTTGCTGAAACCCAGCCCGCTAATGCTTCTGATCTGGCTGTGCTCGTAATTACATAAGCAGCCTCGTCTGCAGAAACGCTCTCCACTCTCAACACCATCTATCATTATTCTCTAAAAATGCAAGGACTATTCTGCGGCTGCTGCCTCTTTTGCCATAAATGTGCAGAAAAAGGCTGCCGTTGTCCAGTAAATGAGCCTCTCCAGCGTGTCAGGGTGAGGTGCCGGTATTAATCTTCGTGTTCAGGCAACCAGGGTGCAGGGACTATTAATGACATCACCTTTATTTAAGGCAAAATAATAGGAAGGTACAAATATAACCTGAGGCTGAGAAGTTTTCTTCCAATAGCTCAGTGTGAAAACTGGATAGGGGATAAAAATAATTACCTGGACTTCCTACAATTAGAAACAAATGACATTGTGCCTTGCAATTTCCATACATTATCTACCAATGATGATTATCACCAGGACTGCACCAGGTAGATAGTATCCTCTCTGTTCCAGAGGCAGAGCCAGAGGTCAAGAATTAAGGACAAGGGATAGGAAGATGGCTGAGCAGTTAAAGGCACTTGCTTGCAAGCCTGCTGACCCAAGTTCCATTCCCTAGCACCCACATAAAACCAGATTCAAAGTGGTACAGGGATCTATTGTCCCAACACACATATGGCAATGGGAGGCAGAACCAGAAGAATCCAGAAGCTTGAGAGCCAGCTAGACTGGCAGGGAGACCCAGTCTCAAAAAGGAGAAGACCAACAGCCTCTGCACACCCAGCATTCGCACATGCTCATACACACACACACACACACACACACACACACACATACACACACGTGCCCATACACACCTATGTCATACACACACGCATGTCATACATGCACATGTGACCTTGCATGCTCACGTGCCCATACATACACAAAAAAGAAAAATGCTTTGAAAAAATAGAGAGTGAAGGGCAGCCCTGTGGTAACATCCTCTTCTGTGCAAGGAGGTACTATGCGACGTACTGTGTCCATTGGGATTGCTCCAGGATTCCTGTAGACACTAAAATCTGCAAACACTCAGATCCTTTAGGTAACAGAATGTAGTCTTTGCATAGAACCCGTGAGTATCCTCCTTTTTACTTAAATCATCTACATGACACTCACCCAGTACATTGCCCATTGTTATTAGTAGTGGTTACCTTGCATTGTCAAGGGAATCAAAGCAAGAAAGTCTGTCCAGGCTCAGCACTAACATGGGTCTCTTTCTCTGAGTACGTTTTGATCCTGCATTGGTGGAGTCTGAGGAGAAGGAACTCACAGATACAAAGGGCTGGCTGGATTGAACAGTCATCTCATGTTTCAGAAGGGACAAAATGCTTTCAATATGCTGTGTAGACTTAACAATGAAAAACCCATCTTTAGAGTAATAGTTTTGGTTAAATTCATATGCATGGGGAAATGAGTGTCAGAAAGGTACCCCCTAAACACTATGACCATTGTTTCAGGATCCCCCTTGGATACCCAAATCTACAATTGCCTATGTCCCTGAGATAAAATGGTGAAGTATTTGCATATAAACCTTGCACAGCTGCCTGCCTTCCCGAACAGATGCTTTCCCCAGATGCTAGCAGCCACTCTAGGGCTCCTGGGCTCACCCAGCACTCACCCAGCAGTCCTCAGCCAATGGGAGCCTCTCCATCATAGGAACACCACTGAAGCTTTCTCTGCCCACACTTTCCTCCTCTTCTGTCCTTCCCTGTGCATATTTCTCTCCTCTCCCCTTCTCTCCTGGGGTCATCTTCCCAGTAAAACTCTTGCACCCCAATCCCTGTTACCAGGCCTGTCCCAGGACACACACCATAGGTAGCCTCAGTTTGACTGGTTACTTGGATTGCTTTTATAATAAGGAAACAAAGCAATGATATAGCTGGGAGTGGTGGCCCAAGCCTTTAATCCCAGCACTTGGGAGGCAGAGGTAGGAGGATTGCCGTGAGTTCAAGGCCACCCTGACACCCTGAGAACATAGTGAATTCCAGGTCAGCCTGGACTAGAGTGAGACCCTACCTCAAAGAACAAAAAAAAAAATCAATGATATAAGATTTTCTTAAAAGACAAACCCAGCAGCTGAAGAGGTGGCTGAGTCAGTAAAGTGCTTGCTGTGCAAGCGTGCGGACCTGAGTTCAGGTCCCCAGTAATCACGTAAAATGCCAGGTATTATGGCACATATCTGTAATCCCAGAGCTGGGGAGGTGTAGACAGAATCCCTAGCATTCGCTGGCCAGCTAATCTAGCCTAATTGTGAGCTCCAGGCCAGTGAGAGAAACCTGTCTCAAAACAAGTTGGACAGTACCTGAAGGGATGACCCCTGAGGTTGCCCTCTGACCTCCACACACAAATGCATATGCATGCATCTGCACACCACATACACAAATAGTAAGTCAATAAAATAAAAAACCAAGACCCCCAGAGAATGATGAGCTGAGGAGTCTCTGTCCCATTATCCTGGGCTGTGGCAGAATGGGATGGAAAAAGTGTGAGACAGCAGGCTGGGCCACCGAGTAGAGGGACTGTGTCCACATGCTGTCCCTAGGTTCAATCTCTAAAACCCATGTTAAAATGACGGCATGGTGACACATGCCTGTAATCCCACCATTGGGAAGCAGAGACAGGAGGATCCTTGGGACTCCCTGGCCAATCAGTCTAGCTTCATTGGCAAGCCCCAGGCCAGGGAGAGGCCACGTCTCCAAAAACAGTGGACTGTGTTCCTGAGGAATGATACCCAAGAATATCCTCTGGTATCCTCAGGAACACACACACACACACACACACACACACACACACACACACACACACAGAGAGAGAGAGAGAGAGAGAGAGACTTTAAAAAAATACAGCTCAAGAGATATAGCAATGCAGGTAAAGAGACACAGTCTAAAAAAGGCAGAAAAGGACATGCAGAATCACATGTCAGAAGCCTGAAGTGTCTGCCACATGGTCTGAGGCCAAGGGTCTCCTTGGGGAGGAGAGGTGACATGGAGCAGAGCTATCTAAAGAAAGCAAACCCCGCTGAATCTCCTGATCCTGTGATTCACAAAAGTGTGCTTCTGGAAAAATCTGCACTCATCAGATTATTGACTCCAGGAACAGAATCACCAGTGGAGGTAAAGCGTGATAAAACAGCAAAGATTAAACAATAACAGAAGCACGTCTGTAATCACATGCTGGCCTGAAAGTCAAGAATGCCTGATTAACTCAAGCTGGAGTTGAAAGGAAGTGGAATGTTTGATGAGGAGTTCTGACCACAAGCCACTCAGGGGTTGTGGGTGCTGCATCCTAGGCTGTGTTAGAGGCTGTGGGGATGCCTGGGAGCCCTCAGGACAGCATGTCACAGTGTCAGGCCTCTAGTGCTGTGGAGGGCCTGAGGATCAAATGCCTTTAGGTCAGCTAACCCCTTTTGCCTCCTCAGGCTTTGCCATGCTCGAAGGAAGAATCAGACAGTCAGACCATTCAAAACAGTGAGGGTATCCTGCTGAGACCCCAGATGGCATGCTTCTAGGAGATCAGTGGCTTTATCCCCAGAAATGGCACTTGTCTGGCCTCAGTTATAGCAGTGACACAGCATTCTGTTTTCTGTTTGTTTTTGAGACAGAGACTAATTACATAGCTCAGGCTAACCTGGAATTTAAAATCTTCCACCCTCTACCTCCCAAGTGCTGGGATTATAGGCATGAGCCACCCCACTCAGCCCTATTGGAGTGATTTTAAAACATAACTCCAAATATTTTTGACTGCTCTGCCTATTGACTGAGACAGAAAATCTGCCCCCTGAATTTAGCAAGCTTCTTTTTCCTTTGCTTTAAAAAAATTTTTTTAGACAGGGTATCATTATGTTGCCCAGGCTGGCCTCAAATTCAAAACTCTCCTGCCTTAGCCTTTCAGATGCTGCAGTTACAGCCATGCACCACCTTCCACCTTCTTGAAGGTGTGTGTGTGTGTGTGTGTGTGTGTGTGTGTGTGTGTGTGTGTGTGTGTAGTCTAGAGAACAAACTCACTGTCATTCCTTAGACATCTTCCATCCCTCCTCTTTTATGAGGTAGAGTGTTTCATAGATTTGGAGCACACCAAGTAGGCTAAACTTGCTGACCAAAGAGACCCAGTGTCCACCTGTCTCTGCCTCCCCAACACCCATCATAGACCAACTTTGCTCCAGTCGTCAGGTGGAAGTTCTTGTCATTTCCCAAGGTCTCTAGCTGACACCTGGTTCTCCATGAGGTTGGCTTCAATCTCCATCAGAACCACAATCCTGTGTGGACAGTACTGCCCTTGTGCACAGGCTGCTGTTCCCCCAGCTCTCGACTTTCCTGTGCCACTTTACCTCTGGTGAACTCAGACATGACTCTGTCTGCAGCCTCTGATTAAGCCAACAAGTGCAAATGCTCCTGGATTAATTAGTTACATTTCTGTCACGGTGAACAAATTACCTGACACAGGCAACAATGTAAGGAAGGAAAAAATTATTTTATCTCATAGTTTCAGAGGGTTCAGTTATGGTAGGGAAGACATGGTGGTGAAGTTCTGTTCACAACATGGTGGCCAGGAAGTAAAGCGCTACCCAGGAAGTAACCCCAAGGACCCATCTTCCAATGACCTACTTCCTCCAGCAAGGTCCCAACTCCTAAAGTTTCTATCACCTACCAAATGGTGCCACCATCTGGAAACCAAGTGTTCCAATCATGTAGAGGACATTTCAGATTTAAACCATAGCAGCTCCAAACCCCAGCCACTTGGAAATGATGACATAATTTGTGAAAGTGGAGCTTGACGTGATGAGATCAGAGGACCATGAAAACACACATTTCCATCCCTCGTGGCAACAGGGCAGTCTCAAAACATACAATTCAGAGCTTAAAAACCAGATAATGGAGACTATGAGATGCATTTAAATGCATAAAGGCAGGTACTTGAAGAAATTGTGGGACAGAAAAGACAAGGGTAGTGAAGGGGGGAGCTTGCTAATTTCATGCTCATTCCCAGGGAGGAGCTGTCAGAGGCTGTCTCCAGCACCTTGGATATGGCTTGAACTATCAGGGCGAGAACTGGAAGAAAGAAAAACAGATGATGGGTATAGAGAACTCACACCCTACTGAGCAAAGAAACCCATTTGCCTAGAGCCTGCCAGTGAGGACCACAGAGGCGCTGATGAGAAAAGCAGGACTGGGGCAGGATGTGTGGGGTGCCACAGTTTGCAGGAAAGAACGGGGTCTTCCCAATTGCCCTACTTTTGTATTTGTAGATTGTCACTGTTAGATCTCTAGGAAGCCTGCAACAATGCTCCCTTAAAAGGGTGGCTGTGGGAGGCAAGGGAGTCTGGGGCAGAGAGACCCACTTTGCACTGCTTATGCTGTGCACTTCCACAGTGGTTTTGAGCCGTGGATATGCAATGAAGTCTAAACAGAAATAACACATTTTAGTAAACTTTTAATTCGATGTATTTATTTATTTAAGCATTTATTTATTTGGACACTAGGGAATGCATCATATTATCTCACATATGCTACATATTCCAGCCCCTCACTGGGGGATTCTAGGCAGGTGCTCTACCACTGAGCCACACCCCAGCCCCTCACTGGAGATTCTAGGCAGGTGCTTTACCATTGAGCCACACTCCAGCCCCTCACTGGGGGATTCTAGGCAGGTGCTCTACCACTGAGCCATGCCCTTAGCCCCTCACTGGAGATTCTACTACTGAGCCATGCATGTCTCCATCCCCTTTAAGAAAGGCTCTAGGCAAGTGTTCTACCACTGGGCTATAACCCCAGCCCTTTCTGTATTTTATTTTGGTACAGGTTGTCACTAAGTTGCCCAAGCTGGCCTGGAACTATCCAACCTCCTTCTTCATCCTCCTGAGTAGCTGGAATTACCACCAGACTCGGCCTAATGTCTTTCTCAAAAGGGAACTTAAGTCTATAAATTTTCCAATAACATATACTGATCCCATGACCAGAAATGGTGCTCCTGGCTAGAGGAGCACCTCTCCAAGGAAGCCAGAAATTTTGAGAAATTATATATTCCTGGTTCCTCTCTGCTTCCTGACTGTGGACTCAGTGTGCCCAGCTGCCTCATGCTCCGTGCTGTGCCTCCCCCACCATGATGGGGAAGTCACCCTCAAACTGTGAACCAAAACAAACCCTTCCTCCCTTAAGTTGCTTCTGTCAGCAACTTTTGACCCAGCGCCAAGAAAAGTAACTAATACAGTCACTTCCAAGAAGCCCTAGGACACCTGGTTCCCATGACAGGGAGAAAAGCCTGTCCACCTGAAGCAGGGCAGTGGCCATAATGGCCACAAACATTTGACTCACTGTAGACTGGGTCTGGTGTGCTGTCCATCCTCCAGTCTGGACAGCAGTGGCTGGGCCTGAGGGGCAGGGTAGGCTGTCAATCTTATCTCCATGTGATTGTCCCTCTGACCTCTATATGGCAGGCTGGTTAGGACTCATCACACTTTCACAGAAATGGTCAGTCACCCCTCAAGCCAAGGGTGAGGCCATTGGAACCAGGAGAAGCAGAGATACTTCACCCAAGTGAGTCCAGGAAACCCATCAAGCTACATGGGACCAGCCAGGCCTTGTCAGGGGGACCCCTACAGGTGGCCCCCACACACAGACTGCCTGGCCTTGGCTGAGCTGGCAAGGACTGGCTTAGTTCTACCGGTTTCATTTCCCCCACTGCTTTCCCCTTGTTTAACGTGAACAGTTGGGTTGTCATTAATATTTTTTTAGATGTCAAAGCACCCCATCCAATCTGGTTTTAATCAGCAGCCAGACCACACGTGGTCTGTGAGCCTGGTGTGAGAGGCCCAGGCTGTTTCTGTGAAGTTGGCAAGGCCTCTTCGGCAGCCGGCAGGCGGGCATTGGGGTTGCCCGGTTGGAGGGGCTTGATCATTAATAATGTCTGATCAACCATGAACCCTTCATAATCAAGGAGCTCAAAAAGATATGCAAAGCCAGCCCGGCCTTCCCTTGGGCAATGGAAATGTACAGGAGGGTTATTTAACTATTTAACATGGAACCTCCAGCTCAGGGTGGCCAGAGGGGCTGTTGAGGGTCCACAGTGGGTTGTGCAGATCACAGGCAACCAGGAAATACAAGGAAGGGGCAGGCATCATGAAAGTGAGACCCCTCTGAGAAACGTGAAAACACCTGCTACGGGCCAACACTGGGCTCTCCTGCTGGGATGAGGGGAGGCTCCATCTCAGAAGGGGAAGGCCACCGACAGAACAGCCATGATCATTGCCACCACAGTCCCCAGTGGGGAGCAATGTGGGCCCTGGTTCCATTGGTATGCACCCAGCATGCAGTGACCTCAGAAAAGATGAAACTGTTCTCACATCTTGTTCCCAAGAAGGATGAAGAGGGAGACGAGTTTCGTGGGGGACTGCAGTCAGAGGCCCCTCCATTCATCACTTCAGGTGTGATCACCCTTCCAATGCACTGGAAATTGTGAAGAAATGGAAGGCTGTGTTTGGGTTTCCAATCCAAAGCTGATTATGCGGTGGCGGGAGCATGAGTGTTCTGGGAAAATGAAAGAAGGAATGCTAAGCAGGCTCCTTGTCTGTCTCCTCTGCTGGCCTGCAGGATACCAGATTGCCTACCGCCTGGCCAGCAGCAGTCCCCACACCTTTACTACTGTGGAGGTTGGAGCCACAGTTCGGCAGTTTACGGCCACAGAGCTGGCCCCGGAGTCCGCGTACATCTTCAGGCTATCTGCCAAGACAAGGCAGGGATGGGGGGAGCCGCTGGAAGCCACTGTGATCACCACTGAGAAGAGAGGTAAGCCCAAAGGCCCCAACCTGACCTTGCAAACCGTGAGGTACATGGCTGCCTCATCAGCCCTTCCCCACAACTGGGAGGTCTGGACCAGATGGGGACTATGTTAGTTACTTTACTCATTGCTGTGGCAAGATACTTGATAGGAAGGAAAGGGTTTCTTTTAGCTTAGCTCCAGGAGGTACAGTCCATCATGAGAGGAAGATATGGTGGCCGGAGTGGGAGATCAGCAGGTCACATTGCATCCATAGTCAGGAAGCAGAGATGAACAGGAGGTGAGGCCAGGCTAAAAAAAACCTCAAGGCCCATCCTATGACCTGCTTCCTCCAGTAAGGCTCCATCTCCTAAATGTTTCACAACCAGCTGGGAACCAAGTGTTTAAACACATGCACCTGCGGAGGACACTTCACATTCAAACCACAACAGGAAGCCCGGCATGTTGTCATACACCTTCATGGCATAACTGTTAGCCACCTGCCCCCTCTCTCAGATAGCTGGTGAGATCAAGGTTTAAAAAGGTGACAGGTGCAGCTCAGAGAGGCTGTGTGACTGGGCCAGGCTTGTACAGGAATTTATCTACTGAGTGTAAGGCCCTTAAGGCAGTGGCTTCTGTCTTGCTCAAGGATGTCACCCCAGTGGCTAGGCACATAGTAGGTAGTTTCTGAATAGCCATTTTCCTGCTCACTGCACCTTGTTCCAAGCTGGGGGACATGTTTCATGGTGCACCTCACCTGGATGTATCCTCACTGCAGCTCATGTAGGAACATTGTGATTTCACAGAAGAAAGGACTGGGGAAACCAAGGCAGCTATATTGGTTTGCTAGTATAAGAAACCATAGTGCTGACCCAACTAAACTCAAGACAGCTCTTCCGGTGCAAGTCTGAGATGGGCTCCTGTCTCAGCATGCTTATTCATGCCCATGTTCTTTACTCTAGAACATTCTATGATGTCCCCCAGGGCTGTGTCACAAGGCCACCAGACACAGTTGCGGGCATCACAGCCAGACCCAGAAGTCTGAGGAAACTAGGCCAAGAAGGATTCATGGAAAACACTTTGAGTTCAAAGTTCAGAGCTGTGTGAACTTGGGCAAATCCTTGCCTGCTCTATACCACGGCACTCTCTGAGAGTCCCATGTGTCCAGGACACACAGGTGATGCTCCATGCTGTCACCTAGGCCTCCAAGAGCCAGTATGGTGGGATGGAGTACCCTGCACATGTGAGTGAGGCTCACTGCTGTGTGTGTGACCACTTTCATTACTAGATCTGGAGTCGGCCATATCAGGGAACCAGGAGTTAAACTCAGTGTCTGAGAAACACTTCTGGCCTTGAGTCCACACCTTATTCCTTGAGACAGGGTCTCTCCCTGGACCTGGAGCTCACCGAGTCAGATAAGTAAGCTAGTCAGCAAGCCCCACCATGAACTCCTGTCTCCACCTCCCCAGTGCGTATCACCAAGCCCAGCGTGTACATGAGGGCTGGGATCTGAATTTAGGTCCTCATGCTTGCACTGCAAACACTTCATCACCGAGCCATCGCCCAGCCCCAACACGGCTAATGCAAAGGACATGAGAAGCTTGGAAACATCCCCGTGACCCCCTCCTCTGTGGGTGGACATAGGGAAGCTTTCTCCCTGTACCTGTGCCCCCTGATGCAATGCTTCTTAGGCCCAGAGAAATTAGACTACCTGCCAGGTCCCCACTGTGTGTGGCTCAGGGACACAGAGCCTAAACCGTTTCCCAGCAGCAGCACACCACAAAGAGCTTAGAAGCTACTCTGGGTGCCCTGCTCTGCCTCAAGCCTGCCAAAATCAGGCATCCAGGGAGTGTGCCCACATCCAGGACTGCTGATTGAGGCAGATCGAAGCGCCTCTCACAGTCCTATCACCGTGAGGCTACAATCAATGGCTGCTTTATCACATACCACACATTTTAATCACAATCGATAATCTTCATGATAAACAATTAAACAATTATTTCTCCCTCTATAGAGTTTCTTTGTTGAGATCAATGGGGCCTAGGGGCACAGTGGCAGGCACATGATGTCCACTCAAAGTGAACCCTGAACCCTACATTCTAACCCCAAAGTCACAGACCCCTCCTGGACCTGCCCCTCATCCCTCAAAAGAGCTCAGTAGATTTCTATCATGTGTTACTTAGATTGACTGCAAAGAAATTAGGTACCAAAAACAGGCTAAGCCCCTAAGCAGAGGGCTCAAAGGAAGTTGCTTGGAAGAACCTCAGTCTCTCCTGGCCTGTGGCATTCACATTCCTGCCTTTGATGGTGGGCACTGGGGCCTGCAGAGGGAGGCTGGCTCCACTGCAGAAATAAGCCAATGTCCCCACTATAGTCTGAGCTGGACACATCCAAAATCTGCTTCATGACATCCCCTCCCTAACCAAGGACTCGCCTTCATTGTGTCTGCCCCACATGGTAGCAGCTCCCATGGGTGGGTGAGCAGTAGGAAATGACGTCTCACTTGTCCCTGGCCTGTCCTCCTCTGGTTACAGAGCGACCAGCGCCCCCCAGAGAGCTCCTGGTGCCCCAGGCAGAGGTGACAGCACGAAGCCTCCGACTCCAGTGGGTGCCCGGCAGTGATGGGGCATCCCCCATCCGATACTTCACTGTGCAGGTTCGAGAGCTGCCCGGGGGACAGTGGCAGACCTACTCCTCGTCCATCAGTCATGAGGCCACAGCCTGTGCCGTCGAAAGGTACTAAGGGGACTGGGGCCTGCCCCGAGCAGCTGGGGTCTTGCTGTCCCGAGGGTCTCCACTATGGTCTCCTCCAGTCTACAGAGTAGGAGTCTATGTAGGCAAGAGATGCCCCATTAGATCCATGTCCCTGTCCCTAAAATGCCACATGACACAGGCTCAGAATCCCTGAGGCTTAGAGCCTGCTCCTGGGTTTGTCCTCCCAAGAATACCAATACAGGTGGCTTGTACACCCAGGGAGGCAGGAAGAAGGGAGCTGGGCTTGGGCTATGAGTTGAGGTGCCTCAGAGGAGGTTACAGATAAGGGGGTAGTGGGTAGGTGGGTGAATGGGTAGTAATGAGGGCTGGGCTCCTTTGAAGCTAAATGCAATGAGTTCTCGCCTTGGTGAGAACATAGCCAGAATTGAGCTATATAGAGAGATTTATACCTGCAGCAGGGAAGGTGGAGTCATTTCCAAAGCAATGCTCTCCCCACACAAAGGAAACATGGAGATTTTATGGGGGAGAGGGATGTAGGGGTAGGTTCATTTCTAAGCATGTTCAGTTGAGGTCATAATTTTTAAAAAGACTAGTAGACGCTTTTTGCACATGCTTAACTCAAAGTCACAGAGTACATATGTAAAGGATTATGGTGATGGACAGAAATGCCTCCGGGCACGCTCAGCTTATCACCAGGAAGTTTTAGCTGAAAATAGGAAAGGATATTTTGAAGGTGCTTAACACAGAAGTCTGTCCCTAAAGGTGCCTGCTTCACTTAGTCACTAACACCCTCTCTTTGAGGTCTCCCTGAAAGTACCAGTGGGGAGAGTCCTGAGAGCTGCCCTGCGGTAATGGTGCTGGTAGGGTGCAAGGGGGGACCTCAGAGGCAAACCTCCTAGTGCAAAATGGGAATGAGGAAAGCCTGAGGACAGCATGTCAGGTGTGCATAGGGGCCTCTTGGGGCTCAGGACTGCCTTATCACCACCCTCTACTATGGAGGAAACTAAGGCCTAAGGCCAATACAAGCTAAGCACAGTGCCCAACCCAGAAGCCTTACTGAGTCTCAGAGGCAATGTAAGCTTCCGCCACCCTCCAAGGTCAACTTCAGCATCTTTGAGGCTATGCCCTGATGGAGCTCTATCGTGTGTGTGGGCCCTGTCCTGGAATACTCCCTGGGCACCTGCACAGACATCCTCTGTGCCTGGTGCCAGCCACTGCTACTGAGCTGGCACTCTGGGCTAGGGGCTCTTGGCATACACATGATCTGTCTCTGAGGTTCCATGGTCCTCACTAGCTCCCATGGAAGGGCAGGGCTCCAACTGGATTTTTTCCAGTACAGTGAGGGAAATCCCAGACATGTTGGCTCAATGAAACCTTCCATGACCTAGCAAGAGGAGGCTGTGAACCATGTTTTAAGAATCAAAACTATAAAATTATTAAGAGATTTTTAAAAGGTAGGTCCAGTAGAAAGATCTGAGATGGATCTCTTTTGTAGGGAAAGGTTTTGGGGGGATATATTAGTATACCCTGGAAGAACAGAGCATGGTCACTGAAGCCAGAGGGGAGGGGCTTTAGTTTGCAAAGAACAAAGGGAGTTTCTTAACTGTTATAAGTTTTGTAGGGCGGGGGACAATTTCATGCCATGTGACCAAGTCTACATGCTCAGAGAGGCACTGGGATGTGTCCCAAGAGCGTCCTCTGGGGAGTCAGAAGGGCACTAGATAAGTCCAGACCACAACTCAAGAGGCTGTGGGCGTCTCCTGGCAGATGAAGGTTGGCCTTACTTTTGCAATGGGTTTTGGGCCTCCAGGCAGCAGGAAATTTGGGCTGCTATGCCTGGTGCTGATGAGGGCAGCAGGGGAAAAAGATTTTCAGAGACTCCACTGCAGGTGGGCATGGCCACCTTGGAGCAGCACTTGGTCTCTTTAAACAACTATGCCTGTGTTTACAATAAAGAGGGCCTGCCCTAGAATACACCTTCCCTCCCCAACATCAGGACAGTGCCCAGAGCACTCCTTCCCTCCCCCACCAGTGCATGCATCGGAGGACAGTGCCCAGAGCACTTCTTCCTTCCTTGCAATACACTCATGACCTCACAATAGATGCCGTTACATTCCCCCCCCACCAAACCTGCACTACACTGACCCCATCAACATTTTGATCTAGAGGACAGAGGAGGACAAAAATAATAACACATCAAAACAGAAGGACTACTTAAAAAGTGGGGGTGCTTGGTAGAAAGGGGGTGGGGAGGAGGGTCAAAAGAGTGTAATGGGAGGGGAATACGATTAAATTACCATATGTTCTTATATTACAATTCTTAATTAAAAATTTAATTAATTTTTTAAAACCTCAGAAAAGTCCCTGGCTTCCCCTCAATCTCAGGCAGCTACAGGAGGTAGTAACACTTTTCATGTACTCAGCCCAGCCCTGCACTGCCAGCTTTGGTGACAAAAAGGGTGGAGGCATATGACAAGTTGGAGTGAGGCTCCATCACCGCTTCTTAGAGACATCGACAGTGGAATCTAAGCAGAAGAGAAGAGGCCTTGGACTATAGGACGGAGGTGGATTTGCTGCTGCGGTCAACAGCAGCATGGGAAGGAGGCTGGGATGCAGACACAGAGGTTCAGGCCTGGCTCCTACCACTTACTTGCTTTTGGGTGATGTCGGGCAGGTGACTAAACTGTCCTTGGATGCCTCGCCACCCACCCTCAAAGGAGGACTCTGTAGCACTTGCATACCCAGCCCTGGAGTGGTGGTCCATTGTGTGTTATCACCACAGTCACCCACAGTGTGGGTGCAACAGAGCTCATGAGCAAGCTCATGGTCACAAAGAACCTCCCAGATCTGGATGTAGCTTTGGAGAGGTCCTCAGAGAATATGGCTCAAAAAAAGGCCATCCGGCATCCATAGGTCCCACTAATGCCCCCACAGGGCATACCCTGACCCCTTGTACCTCAGTCACAGGAGCTGGAGGCTCTGTATGCCGTCCCAAAGCTGAGGCTGAGATGAGCAGTTCCTGAGCACAGGGTCTGTTCCCAGCAGGACCACAGTCACTACTCACTTGTCGCTTAAAGGAGACATTGTTCAAACACATGGAGGCATTCATTCTCCTTAGGCTTCCCTCCAAGGATTCCATCTGGTCTAGTCAAGTGGCTTCCAGAAGAACTTCATTCCTGTTGTCACCATCATTGCCACCACTACCTTCGTCACCTATACAGTGATCCCCTGTTGTAGGCACCTTCACGTTGCTGAGATAAAAACACCCAATCACAAGCAGCATGTGGAAAGAAAGGGTTTAGATTTGAAGTGAAGTTTCATCCTGGCAGGGAAAGCATGACAGGCCTGAGCAGGAAGCCTGGGTCACATCTCCACAGGAACAGGAAGGAAGTAGTCTAATTCTGAACACCTGCAGGCTGGATTAATAACTTTAAGTTCCTCCCTCAACGGCATGTTTCCTCCGCCTCCCTAAGGCTCCAGCAGCTAGACTAGTGTTCAAAATCCATGAGCCTAAAGAGGACATTTCCTTTAAATCACCACATCCCCACCCAGCAATGCTTTCGAAGAATTCTGAGAATGTCTAAAACCCCATATAGCACTGATCCCCAAAGCAACATTCCTGTAATGAAGCTCAATGTATAACCTGAGAGGTGAGCAATAAGGAACAGTAAAGTCAAATACAATAGCATTTTATAAGAAGATAGTTAAAACTTATCAGCTGTTTATTTCTAGAAGTTTCCATTTTGGTATTTTCCAAGCTCAGTCAACATCAGTTAACTGAAACTGAAGAGAGACAGATGCACAAGCAAGTTCTGCCAGCTTCAAAGCCATCTCGCCACAGTAGTTTTGTGTGGGGTAACAGCCCTGTGGAAACACAGACCATACAGTTTGCTTAAGACCTAGGCAGGGGCTCTACCACTGAGCCACACCCAAGCCCCTCACTGGGGGGGTTCTAGGCAGGGGCTCTACCACTGAGCAAAACCCCAGAGCCTCACTGGAGGATTCTAGGCAGGTGCTGTACCACTGAGCCACACCCCAGCCCCTCCCTGGGGGATTCTAGGCAAACTTTCTACTCCTGAGTCACAGCAACCAGGACAGGAGCCCACCTCACAGTCTTTACACGTCTCACCTGGGCAATGAAGTGCTGCTTGCTCCCTGCAGGCCTCCAAGATCATCTTTACCTACCTTCAGAGTGCTGCTGTGGCTTCCTGCCCAGAGGGTTCACTCCATGGATCCTAGGCACTTTTGTCTGCCCTGAGGCTCCCAGGCAGAAAAGTTCAAATTCATTCATCCCTGGTGAATGACATGAGCTTGGCAGACTTGTCTCAGAGCCAGCTAGTCTGTTCAGCCTCTTGCCACACACTGCACTGTGCCCATCAGGACTCCCAGTCCCCGTGGAGCAGTGGAGAAACTATCTCCAGGGGGGAACATACTGTATGGCCCCAGGTCTTTGAGGAGTAATGACATCTTACTCATGTCCTGCTAAACAGAACATCAGTTCCTTGTGGAGCACCATCTACATGCTGGACATGTGTCCTCTTCTTCCCCCAGGAGCCTTGGGAAGCACACCTTCATCATCTCTGACACATTCCTTCAGCAAAGTATTACTGAGTATGTTCAGCTGCCAGACACAGCTCCTGCTGCTGCTGGGGCTGCAGCCATAAATGATGCAGGCCTGGCCGATGGGCCTAGAGATGTGACATCATATAAAGCCATTGAGTAAACAACTGGAGGGCTAGGGAGATGGCTCAGTCAGCAAAATGCTTGCCTTGCAAGCATGAGGACCTGAGTTCAATCCCCAACAACCCACATTCAAAAAAATGTGGCCAAATGTGGTAGCTGGCTTATGACTGCAGTAGAGGAGATAGATGGATCTCTGGGGCTCGCTGCCCAGCCAAGCTAGCCTCCTTAGGGAGTTCTAGGCCAGTGAGAGATCTTGTCTCAAAAAAAATGCTGGGCTGGGGAGATGGGTCAGCAGTTAAAGGCACTTGCTTGCAAAGCCTGCTGGCTCAGGTTCAACACCCTAGAACCCACATAAAGCCAGATGCACAAAGTGGTACATGTGCCTGGAGTTCTAGAGTTCATTTGCTGTGGCAAGAAGCCCTGGAGCACCTATATGCGTTCTCTCTCTCTCTCTCTCTCTCTCTCTCTCTCTCTCTCTCTCTCTCTCTCTCTCTCTCTCATAAAT
>PVHP010015471.1:0-37431 GCA_004024765.1 Zapus hudsonius
TTGCCAGTGTTTGGCACACCTTCCTGCCGCTGTTTGCAGCGCTGTGGCAGAGGTGATGTCCAGCCCTCTGCTCATGCCATCGTTTTCCCTGCCAGAATGGAGTCTCCCCTCGAGTCCGTAAGCCAAATAAACCCATTCCTCTACAAGCCGCTTTTGCTTGGGTTCTCTCTGCGCAGCAACTAGAAAGCTGACTGCAACACAAGGGAAGCATGGCTCCCTTACAAATATTCATGGCTCCCCGTGGAAAAGCTAATGCCATTAGTGCTGCTGTTTGGAAAGTATGCAGAAGGTGCACTGATGATTTCAAACATGGCCCTGGTGGCCCACTTCTCGCCTTGTGACCTACTGGCCTTTCCAAACAGGAATCCCAACCCAGTTTCCATGTGTGTTAGTTTGCAAGGGCTGCAATCCAAAGTACCACAGACTGGAGGGCAGGAGAACTTAAACAGCAGAAATGTATTGTTTAACTATCTTATTTATTTATTTGAAGGAGAAAGAGGGAGAGAGAAAGAGAGAGAGAAAGAGAGAGAGAAAGCAACAGAGAAAGAGAGCTTTCCAGGGCCTCCAACCACTCCAGACACACGCACCACCTTGTGCATCTGGCTTTACATGGGTACTGTGGAATCAAACTTAGGTCCTTCTGCTTTGGCAGGCAAATGCCTTAACTGCTAAGCCATCTCTCCATTCCAGAAATGTATTATATTACAGTTCTGGAGGCCGGAAGTCAGAGATTGAGGTCACAAGGTCACACCTTCTGAGGCTTCTGAATCAGTTACTTTCTCATTGTTGGGACAACATACCTGACCAGAAGCAATTTAATGAAGGAACAGGTTTATTTTGGCTTACATTCCCAGGGGATATAGTACATCATGGAAAGAAAGGCATCTTAGGCCCATTGGTCATATTTCAGTTAAGGCCTCTCCCCACTGACCCACTTCCTCCAACAAGACTGCACCTCTTGAAGGTTCCACAACCTTCCCAAACAGCACCACCAGCTAGAGACCAAGTGTTCAAACTCATCAGCCTATAGGGCACTTTTATGTTTAGACTAAAACAGCTCCAGTCTTCTCTTTGACACACAGATGGTGGCCATCTCCTGTGCCACTTCACACCATCTCCCCTCTTTGCATGTCATCTCCAAGTTTCCCCTTCTTAGAAGACCACCAATCAGAAAAGATTACAGTCTGCTGTGGTGACTTAACTTCGCCTCTTTAAGAACCCCTGTCTCCAAGGACAGCCACATTCTGAGGTACTGGGTGGTGGGATTTCAATCTGTGAGTTGAGGAGGGGCCACAATTCATCCCATAACATCAACTTGTGCAAAATAGCACCTAGTGATACCTCGATTACAGCAGTAGTTTTTAATACCTCACCAAACCAGAGAGCAGAGGCCTTCAGTGAGTTCTAGGTGAGAGTAATATGGTCCTGTTGCCTGGGACTTCTGTCATCCATGAATGTCCCAAGGGTCCATGCAATGACAGGCCAATCACAAATGACCTATGGCCCACTTCAAGGTGTATGGTAAACCCAGGTTGGAAGTGAATTCCTATGACAAACATCCCTAAATCCGGGTCTGATATCCTGGGAAATTTTTTCTCCTATAAAGAAAGAGAAGGAGCAGGGTGTGGTGACACATGCCTTTAATCCCATTACTCAGGAGGCAGAGGGAGGAGGATAGCTGTGAGTTTGAAGCCAGCCTGGGACTAGTGAACTCCAGGTCATCCTACCCTAGAAACACAGAGAGAAACCGAGAGAGAGACAGAGAGAGAGCAAAGGAGAATTAATACATGATATACTATGATTATCTACAAAGACACCCTCAGCATACACCCCAGGACTCCATGAAGTCTGACCTAGAAATGTTGGCTTGGGAGAGTTAACCGAAGTCAGTTGTTTTTGTCAAAGCCAAACACAACTGCTTAGAGCCAACTACTACAGCTTGCAACATGGGGACCCTCAGAAGTTGAAGTAGCAGCTAGGCTTTGCAACACTGCAATACCAAGTGATGGCTAATGGCCACAGTGCTACCCAGTACCAGAGATGCGAATGCCCAAACACTGCCATCAGTTCTATCTTAATGCCCAATTAAGAGTAACATGATGAATGTTCCTGATTGTGATCGCACTGGGAGAGCCGCCAGTGCATGCCTTCCTCCTGCAGGGTCAAACACGAAGGAACCCACATCAGATGGGCTCCCACATAGCTCAAAGTTCTTTGTGAATTGAATTATGCGATCTTAACTCTTCATCTGCAAAGGGAGAATTACTGAAGGGCCCAAAGTATAAACAGTCTGCTAGAGATGGAAGCTAATCACTGGTTAGCAACATTCCCAGTGGGGACTGTGAGACCACTCCAGACAGGTAGCATGGAGTGTGACCTCAACTCACAGGACCTGGCTCTGAAAATATCCCAAATCTGCAGTAAACCTGAGCATCAATTTCTCTACCTATGAAATGAGGTCATTTCACGCATCAGTTGTGGTTGTGAGATGCATATAATGGAAAGCCCAAACAATGGAAGCTTCCTGAAAGAGAGCCATGTGCTTCCCATTGAAAGGAAGACAGACTGGGAGTCCATGGCTGGAATGGAAACTGGGGGATATCCTCCGGCTCCGTGTTTCTTAGCACTCAAGCTGGCTTCATGGGGCTGAAGTCTGAGGGTCCAGGACTGGGCTGATGTTCTGCCTCTGGCCGTTTGAAGTTACTGTAATTAGTGATTTCATTAGACACTGTCCCCTGACCGCTCCTTAGCTTCTCTCATTCACACTTTCCAACTTTCTGTTCTGCTAGTGTATTGACTTCTTTCTCCAGCCTTTAAATTTTTAATTTTATTATTCTTTCTTGTTATGGTTTGGATTGTAAATGTCCCAAAGGCCCCTACTTAATGCTTGACTGCCAGCCTGTGGCACCATTAGGAAGTAGTGGAAGAACCCCTAGGAGTGGGGCTAACTGGGAGAAAGTTAGGTCATGTCAGGGAGTCTTTGAAGGAGCTCTTGGGACCCCAGCCCCCCCCCCCCCGCCTTCATCTGTCTTCACTTCCTAGTTGCCATGAAGTAAGCAGCTTTGTTCTTTCATGTTCTCCACACCATGATGTTCTGCCCCAATACACCCCAAGAAGCAACAGAGCTAATCAACCATGGACAGAAACTTCTGGAGCTGTAAGCCAAAATACATCTTTCTTCCCTATGGATTATCTTGGGTATTTTGTCACAGCAATAGAGAGCTAACATACTTTTCCAAAGTCATTCATTTTTACTTTTGTTTAAAACAATCATATAAAGTATGAATTTTCACTTGAACATCACTCTAGCTGTATCTTGGGTCCTGAAAAGGATAGATGATAGATAGATAGATAGATAGATAGATAGATAGATAGATAGATAGATAGATAGATAGATAGATGATAGATAGATAGATAGATAGATACTATATATAATTAGATATTTTATTGTTGTTATTATGATGATGATGATAAGAGCCAAACTAGTGAGTTAAACAAAGAAGTTGGGTTTATGTAGGGTGGGCCTGGATCAGAAGGGCCTTCACAGAGGTAGTTACAGGATTTTGAGACTCAATAAAAATAGCATTAAGCCTGATGTGGTGGTGAGCTCCTTTAATACCAGCACTTGGGAGGCTAAGGATCATTGTGAGTTTGAAGCCAGCCTGGGGCTACAGAGTGAGTTCCAGGTCAACCTGAGCAAGAGTGAGACCCTGCCTCAAATTTTTTTTCTTTTTTTTTAATTGTCCATAATGAGTTACATTATTTAGTGGGCAAACAATGAGCTGTTATCCCCAATTCCCCGATGCCCTCTTCCCCTATCCCCAATCAGCTGGATATCCTCCTCCGTGGGTCATCTGGATCAGTCCTTGTGACAGGGGACCATGGATAGCCTAGTATTAAGCTAGGTTCTCCTGGCCCTAGTATGTTGTTACTGAGGGGTGCCATGCCTCTAGATAGTCTCCCCCACCATAGCTCTCACAATCTTTCTGCCCCCTCTTCCGCTCAGTTCCCTGAGTTGTGGTGGATGAGTATTAAGGCTGCTTTAATGTTGTGAGCTTAGGAGTCTTTGTGTTGAAAATCATTGGTTTCTGTCTCACTGGCTTATCCTGTGTTGATTGAATGGCTGTGGCTGTGGGTCCCTTGTTCATCTCATCATTCTCTGCGGGGTTCCATATGGATCCTCCACGATATGACTGTGGAGGCTCATCTCTTGCCAGGACCTCAGCTATCGGCAAACGGTCGTTTGGTAGGGTTAGATGGGCCCCAGCTCTCTCGCTGCATCCTGAAAAATACCAACACAATCTCCATCGGAGAGTGAGATCAGTGTAGGTTAACAAATATACACAATTCTGGATTACCTAGATTCTATTTTTAGTAGCTTCCCCGTCAATCGCTCCCATAGTGCATCTTTTCTTGGGAGCCCAAGAGTACGGGATCTGGTGCCTATCGCCTTGAATCCCCAGTTCCAGACAAGGGCTCCCCCTCACTAAGTGGAAAATTTGGCCGAATTTAAAAGCTGTTGATTGTCTCCTCCAGGCCCAGGCTCCTCCATTGCACAAGTGCTCCTTTCTTGGTTCGCTATTCTCTCCCAGTAGGAGGTGTGGTCAGCCTACTCATGGCCGCAGACTGTGTTTCATGTCAGCGGTCTCTGTTTACTCCAGCTGTCGTTGATCAGTTTCCCCTGGCAGCTTGTGAAGTGCCTTCCAGTACTACACTAACTGCCTTCTGGGGACTGGATACCATTCTGGACCTCGAAGGGTCTCTTGATGCTGATCTATGGCATTCTGTGGTTTCTTCAGCAATAGAGTTTTGCAAAGCCTTGACCAAAGAACAAGGCAAGTGTTGTTAAAACATGAACAGATCATATATGAGCAGTTATCTCACACCATTGTGTGTTTTTTCATAACAATTTTGGGTAGGAAATATCCTTTTCAGGAAAAAGGAAAAAAAAGAAATTTAACTGTTTGCATCTCAAAGATATAACAAGAGCCGGGATGTAGCTCAGTGGGAGACTTAGCATGTGAAAGCTCTGGATTCAATTTCCAGCACCAAAAATAAACACATACATACATACATACACACATGCATACATGGACACATTCATACATACATACATGCATACATACATACATACATACATACATACATACATACATACATACAAGACATTTGAGGCAAACAGTTGGCCAAATTTCCTAAGTAAATACCCAGTTGTGGCCCCTTTAAAATGTCCCTGAAGGGCAAAGAAATAGAGCTGAATAAAACATGCCATTTTTCTAGTAAATTTATAGACTGAGGTGACCTCAATAAAAGAATCAAAAGTGAGGCTGGGCAGGATGGCTCATGGGTAAGAGTGCCCATGAGGACCCAGTTTACCCAGCTTGATTCCCGAGCACTCACGTTAACAGCTAGATGTGAGCACACACCTGCACTCTCAGTCCTATGGGGATCCAAGACCAGAGAAAGACTGGGGTTCTGTAGCCAGTCTGACTGAAAATGACCACTCCATGTCCATTTCAAGAAAACCCATGGATGAGTGACGGGGAGGACACCCTACATTCTCCTCTGGTCTTCATACATGCACAGGGAGAGTGCATCTGCAAACACACACCACGACCACCTCAGGTGTCACCACAAATACATGCAAAAGAAAACCCAGAACCAAAGAGAGGTGCTATGGTTTGAATGCAAACTGTCCCCACAGGCTCGTGTGCTGTTTGGGGAGGTTATGGAATCTTATGGACATGAAGTGTAGCTAGCGGATGTCAGGCCACAGCAGAGCTGGACTAGAGGTTTGTCACCACTGGGTCCTAGCCTGAACTCTCTGATTCATGACCCATGGAGAAGTGAGCAAGCAGCCTCCAGGCTCCCACCAACACAGACAGGAACTGCTCCCACTGATACGTCTTCTCTACTGTGATGGACTGGACATCTCAAACAGCCCAAAATAAATCCTTTCTCGCTTGTTTCTGGCAGGTAACGTGTTAGGATAATGAAAAAGTAACTAGTAAAGGAGGGGGTTTTTTCACTTTGTTTTCTGAGTTATTGTTGTTTACTGGAATGCAATGAACTGGATCTGAAGATCGTATCTTTAAAGATCACAAGCATAAATAAAGAGAGTTCTAGAAAGAAAAGCAATAAGGAGAAGTAGTCCTGGTAGGTTTTAAGTTTTTTTTTGTGTGATTGCAGAAATTTGTAGGAATTTCTTTGCTTGCATCCCCTAATGAAATATGTTGACATTTCTATTTTTTTCACACACACATTTGTATGGATATGTGTGCACGTATGTATGCTCATATGTGTGAAAATGGGTGTGGAAGCCAGGGGACAACCTCTGGTGTCATCACAGGAAGCCCATCCACCACTTTTTAAGAAGGGTCTCTCCCTGGTCTACAGCTCACCAATTAGTCTAGATGGCTGGCCAGCGAGCTCTGAAGGTCCAATGGGTTCCATCTCCCCAGTGCTGGGATTTACAGGTGTGCACCACCACACCTGGCATTTTGAACATAGGTCCTCATGCTTACAAGGCAAGCCCTTTATTGACTGAACTATTTCCTTCACTCGGACCTTTCTGTTTTAATACATATTTTATTCTTGTGTATAATTCAAATTGAGTGCTTCCTATTAGGTAAGAAAAGGGAAAATAAACTATCTTAAAAGATTGTAATTGTTCACAGTCAAAGATATGTCTTAATCATTTTGAGGAAGAATTTGATGTCAGTGTGTGGGACAATTCCGAGGGTTTGCGTAGAAAGAGGTCAGTTCTCAGGACATTTACTTCCCTCTTTGTTTCTTCCTCTCCTTTATTCCTATACTCTATGCATATCAGCACGGTCTAAGTTTAGGAAAGACCATCTGGGTCTGATCCCAACTTCTTTTACTATAGGAATGTCCTAATTACCTAAGTATTGGTTTATCTTTGGTCTTTTATCAAGATAATAAGCTACTTTATTCTTCCATTGACTTCTAATTTTTAATCAACTGCATTGATGTATGACATATATAATAAACCACATCCATCCAAAATGTGCAATTTGATTAATTTTATCTGCCATGGATACTCATAAGAATATCACCACAGTTAGAAAGAAGTTTAAGGCTCTTAAAGCAGCCTTAATACTCATCCACCACGACTCAGGGAACTATGCGGAAGAGGGGGCGGAAAGATTTTAAGAGCCGTGGTGGAGGAGATTACCCAGAGGCATGGCCAGGAGAACCTGGCTGAATACTAGGCTATCCATGGTCCTGTCACAAGGACTGATCCAGACGACCCATGGAGGAGGTTATCCAGTGGAAGGGGGAGGGGAGGGCAGCGGGGAATTGGGGATAACAACTCATTGTTTGCCCACTAAATGTTGTAACTCATTATGGACAATAAATTAAAAAAAAAAAGTTTAAGGCTGATCTTTCTTTTATTTTAATCATGCCTCAGCCTTTTGGCTAGATGATGATCTATCTTTTTAAAATTATTTTTAATATTTTATTTATTTGAGAGAGAGAGAGAGAGAGAGAGAGAGAGAGAGAGAGAGAAGGAGGGAGACAGAGAGAGAATGAGCATGCCAGAGCCACCAGCCACTGTAGACAAACTCCAGACTCATAGACCACCTTGTGTATTTGGCTTTATGTGGGTACCAGGGAATCAAACTCAGGTCCTTCTGCTTTGCAGGAAAGTGTCTTAACCACCAAGCCATCTCTCCAGTTCAGTGATTTACCTTTTACTTTGAGTATTTAGCTAGTTACTTCTCTGTGTCAGGTACTAGATGGGGGGGGGGGAGTTTTGTCCTTTACCTTACTGCTAATTCACTGAATTCTCAGAACAACTTCCTGTGGTGGACATCATTATCCATGATTTGGTAGCTGAGATTAAGGACTTGTCCGAGGTGACACAGGACAAGTGGGGCAAATGAAGACAGTATTTGTATTCATGACTTTTTGCTCTATACCAGCATGAGGACAAGGGGCATAATCTCTAGAATAGAACCTGCTTTTATTTTCATTCCATAATAAATATGTTTTATTGCACTGACATGAAATATTTTTAAAATCATGGAATAGTTCCATCAGAGTAAAGTGCATGTTTGACCAAAGAAATTCCAGTTTTAAATTAAATTTTCAGATAACCAAAAGTACATTTATGGGATGGAGAGATGGCTCAGTGGTTAAAGGCACTTGCTTTGAAAGTCTGCTGGTCTGGGTTCAATTCCCCGGTACCCACATAAAGCCAGATGTACAAAGTGGTGCATGTATCTGGAGTTTGTATGCAATGGATAAAAGGCCCTGGTATACCCATACACTTTTGCTCTCTTTCTGCCACCCCCTCTATTTCTTTCTCTCTAAAATAAATAAATAAACACATTTTTTTTACAAATTATCAACTAATAAACACATTTTTTAAAGTACTCTTATTACCCATGTTCATATTTCCTGGGTTTTTTAACTGAAACACCAAACCATGTGAGTACAGAGGGCTGCAGTGGCAGGGAGGGGGTGGGGAGAGCTACACTAAAGAATTAATCATCATAGACCAACAGGCCTTATCACAACCTACCATGTTAATTTTTAAAAACATATACTCAGTTCTCAAATCCTTTGACAAAAACAACTCACATTTTCAAGAATAGAAAGGGTTATAGGGGAGTTTTATGTCTTCTTACAAGAAATTTCCATCCATTGACTTTAAATTTTACTTTTCAATCAAAAAATACAGCATGTTTTTTATATTAAAAACTTCCCAGGAAAATAAAAGCTGTGTGCTCACACTCTGATTCATGGTTTTACTATGACTGGGGAACGTGTGTGTCCTCCAGCTCTTGTGAGCTGAGTCGTTGAAACCTTTAGATCAAAGGGAAGTGATCAGCAAAGACATTCTCTGGTTCTGAGCTCTGCAGGAAATGGAAAAACAGAAAGCCTACCATTCTGAGCATGTTCGAAAGGTTCAAGGAACTACTGGTAGGGCCAGGTTCTTTGGGCTAGAACGAGGCTCTGAGGACCTGATGTTTATCTAATTCTAGAGTCGTCCCATAAGAAGAAGAAAATTTACAAAGTTAATCACAGTCATCTAGAATGAGGACTCAAGTCACGAATTATGCATTTAATAACTGACAAATATGTAAAACTTCCCTCCCCCATTATTTTACCAACTTCCTGGTATACTTCTCTAATGCCTCTGTTTTTGTTTAGCTTACCCCTTTTAAGTCACTTTTTCCTAAAAACAAAGATTTTAAAATATTTCCTATAGAAATGATGGTAGTTTTATTGTAGGTTGTTTAAAGTATGGGGCTCCTTTCCACATGAACAGTTTAATGTGATCTGGTTGAGACACAAAAGGAACTGAGTGAGATGGAGAGGGTATCTCACTGTCTCTGGTCAAATGTACCAACTGGTGCAATGGTGGCATGTCTATTATGGGGAAAACAACTGATTTCTGATTGGGCTTGAGGTGCACTTGGTCCATGGGAGGGAATTCCTGCCTGGTACTGGAAACCTAATCAAGCCTATGGCTGGGGAGGTCATAAGCCACAGGGGGAAACTACTGCTGTGGTCTGGCTAAATGGATACATTATGCCCACCAAACTGCCCTCTAAATAATTGTGGTTTTGCCCATATATTAATGCTACTTTCACTTTTGGTTAGAGAAGCTTCTCTTTTCAGATGGCGGTGACCAAAGTGCTGAGAAGCAACAGTGGAGTGTTCAGCACTAAATGAGACATCTCTACCACACCCTCCAAGGCTCAGGGACCATTGCAGAAGCAGTGGCAGAAAGACTATAAGAGCCAAAGGAAGGGATGGAGTGCTTACCATACTGTTTTCCAGACACTAAATGGTCCAGATATCCATGACGTCACAATGACTGATGCATAACCGGAGGGGGGAAAGGATGACATCAAAAATAGAAGAGAGACTAGTTGGAAAGAAGAAGGGATTCGGTGGAGGGGGAGATTTGGGAAGGAAAAAGGGAGTGGGAGGGGTTATGATCACATTATACTGTTTATATTTATGGAAGTTGTCAATAAAAACAAGTTTAAAGAAAAGAATTAGTGACATCTTGTGGCAGAAACTCAATTTACAGGCTACCCATTTGCAGTTGAGAGACTTGTCCAAAGGGAAATTAAAACAAAAGCAAAATTTCTGAATAGAATAATCTGTGCTTCAAGACTCCTGAAGGAGGAATGGGAGCTGATAGATTTTAGTAATTCAGGAACAGAGGCCCAGGGAGATGCCCCCTTGCCTCCCCTAGGAGGACTAGAACCCACATCTGACCTAATCTCATCCAGAGGGCTGCAAGTCCCACTTCCCAGCAGCAGCTTCCTGCTTCTTCAAGCTCAGCACACCTGGGAGGGCTGACCCTTCCTGAGTCAGCCTCTTGAATCCACCAGCCAATCAGGTCTCCCCCTTACATCACCTGAGTCTGGTGATGAGGCTCATCCTAATTGGATGTTTGATTGATTCACACAAAGGAGCCTGATCACCTGTGTAAATTTCTTTTTGGTCCGACTCCTTCCTCTGGATCCATCTGGACATGTATGTAAGTCTCTCTCCCCCTCCCTGCTCAGCTGAAAAGGGGGAGCGTTGCTTTTTGTCCAGTGGGTGCCTCGTTTTGAGTGTTTCCTTGCTTTTGCTACATGTATAATCTCTCCTAAAGTTCTCAGTCCTTCACTCTTTCTGTCTTATCTAAGGGGGATCTTTTTCTTGGGCTCTTGTGCTTTGCGCTCTCTCTCTCTCTCTCTCTCTCTCTCTCTCTCTCTCTCTCTCTCTCTCTCTCTCTCTCTGTGTGTGTGTGTGTGTGTGTGTGTGTGTGTGTGTGTGTGTGTGTGACTTTTTCCTAAATGATGGAGAATTTTTTCATCTCCCTTCCCCCTTTCCAGCCAGGGATAACCCCCTTTTGTCTTGGACTTCCTGCTCTCTGGATTTTAACTTTCCCTGATAAACCTCACAATTCATAATCTAACCTTATCAGAGTCCATGTTTTCAATTTTTTGCTAACTCAGATAAAGACCCAAAATTTGGAAAACCCAATGACCTTAAAACCCAATGACCTGGGTTTGATTCCCCAGTGCCCACATAAAGCCAGATGCACAAAGTGGTACGTGCATCTGGAGTTTGTTTGCAGTGGCTAGAGACCCTGGTGTGCCCATTCTCATACTTTCTCTTCTTATCAATCAATAAATAAATAATTTTTAAATAGAAAGAAGGACAAAACCCTCAGACACACACACACAAAAAAAAACTACACAAGTTGTTTAAAGGCATTGGAGAACAATCAACATAATTCAGATGTAAGGGTCTGGGATCCCAGGGAGGAAGTAAATACATGAAACAGTACAGAATTTTCCATTGCTTTTCCACCTTGGGGCATTTGATAAGTTTCTGTACAGGGTATACAGGTTAAACACTGTGGGACCCTGCTGAGAGGCACGGAGGACACAGGGTTAAAGGAAAGTTGAGACTGGCCTGAAACCCCAATTATCTCATCCTGAGACCAGCAAGAGTTTTGGCTGTCTCCTTCCCTCCCCAAACCTCGAGCCACCTGGTGGGCCCCAGCAAACCCTGATAAGTCCAGGCACTTCAAGGCCTGAATGTATTAAAGTTCACATAATTCAGCTATAAGGTGATAACAAGGCCCAGGCAACAAAAAAGTCCCTCTAGCTTATCTATGCAGCTGGCTCCTAACAATCCTTTCATGAGACATCCACAAGCCACCCTGCCCCTGCCAATCCCCTTGCCATTTATCCCCCTGCCTCTCCTTTTCCTTCTAAATAAAAGCAACCCTCCCCAACCTAATAAACAAGCTATTCACTGCAATTGCCTCCTGAGAGTTCTTCCTCTTTCGGCCTACCACTGCCCTAAGACTCTGTCCACACAGCTCCGTGGATAAACAGGGAGTTGATGCATGCAGCGACTCCCCAAGTAATCCATGGACCCATAAAACACAAAGTAGTGATCTGGAGGTTTTAGGAGCCTTTCAGACCTAAGGAGGAAAGAACCTGGAGTTGAGGTCCATAGCCAAGACTTGAAGGACAGGGCCCCAGAAATATGGAGATTAGCTTGCATTTATCTTGCCTGTTAATTTTTGAGGTGTTTTGAGGTATTTGCTTAACTCTAAGCTGGAAGCCCTTCCACTAGCAAACAAACAACAAAAATAAACACAAGGAGTGAATAAATGGCTAAAGAGCTAAGTAGAACTTTCAACAATTTCACAGAGCTGGGAATGGACCCAAAGATGGGGACCTATTAAACTTAGGCTTTCTTGTTGAGAAAGCCCAGAAAGACCTATGCCTTGGGGTAAGGGCAAACCTGAGAAGAAAAACAAAAATAAAATGCAGATCTCTCAAAGCTGAATCCTAATTAAAGGTCATCTGTTCCTGCTCCAACTGCCAGCCAATTTTCCATTAAATCCTTGAGCAGTGGTGGAATTCAGTTGGTAAAGTACTAGCCTCGTTTGAATAAGGTCCTGGGGTTTGATTGCCAGCATTACAATAATTAGTTAATTTGTTCCTCTCTGGAGAAAGATACAGTCAGTGCAATGTATTTTCTCATGACCACACCCAATCCACCTGTTCCCAGCTTCCATCTAGACCTGGGATCTTCTCACCACACCCTTCGCCTGATCACTAATCCCAGCCACCCTCTTAGCCAAGCAAACTGGATAACAGCTTCCTACCAGGTCTCCCTACATGGTACATTTGCCCCACTCCAGGGTATTCTCAACCCAGAAACAGGAGTGGGGATGGACTTTTTAATGAAATTGTCAAACTTCTTCTCAAAACTTCCTAGGGGCATTTAACTTTGTAGCCAATGCTAAATCTCTGCACCAACCTTCAATGGGACAAAAACTCTGGGTGCTAATCTCATTTTATTGATGAGATTATTATCACATTGTTCCATCCACTTTCACCTCTTTTTAGTATTTATTTGAGAGAGGGAGGGGAGGGAAGGAGAGATTGGATCCACGAGGGTTTCCTGCTGCAGCAGACTCCAGACGCATGTGCCACTTTGTACAACTGGCTTTACATGGGCATTGAATAATGAAACCCAGGCCATTGAAAGGCTTTGCAAGCAAGTGCCTTCTCCCCAGCCCCACTCCCACCTCTTTACACTTGACCTCCAACATGTGGGGCGCTTATCTGCCTGAGAACTTGGCACTTTCTGCTTCCTTGATATGGAATGTTGTGGCACTCATAAGTTCCATGTCTTCACATCCTTCCTTGACCACTAAAACATCTCTGCTCTAACACATCCTTCCCTGACCAACCTAAAATCTCTAGGTCAGCGAGCCAGCATGGAAGTGGTTTCTAGGTCAGTTCCAGCTTGATTTCTCAGAGGACTGTTACCACAGTGTGTGGTATCTTCAACAACAGGGTATTGCCAGTTCTGGTGGGTAATCGAGAGACCTGGCTATAGCTTATGTTACCAGCCTCATGGGCCTCCCTGACCAGCATCTCACTGGGAAGAAACTCAGCCTTCTTCACTTTATTCTTTAGCTCTTGTCACTAACATCCATATTTTATTCACTTGATGTGTTTTTATGACCCATCTACTAGAATATAAATTCTACAAAGGCAGGGATTTTTTTTTCCCACTTCTATATCCCCAGTAGCACAGTGGGTGGGGTAGACAGAGCTTAGCACATAGAAGATACTCAAAACTTTACTTACTAAATCATGAAGTTTCAGACTATACAAGATAGCTTTCCAGATTGTCAAAGATTGTCACTTGAAAGTCTTAAATAAAAACACAGGGCTGAACTATAGCTTTGGCAGATTTCTCGCATGTACTTTAGATTCCATTTTTACCATTTAAAAAGAACTTAGGTTATTTGTATTTTGGGCTTATTTTTAAAGTGAACATGTGCAGCCACTCATTTTCCTCTAATAACGGGCTTAAAAATCTGTTGATAGGTTAGGGTCCAGTTATTCTAGTCATGTTATCTTTGACTTGAGATTGAAGGGTGCTGGAACATTCCTAAGTAGAAGAGTTTTGCAATCTCATTTGCTCTGTCAGGTTTTATTGCTTTGTGACCTGAGAAATTTTGTATGACCTACACTTACTAAAATATGTCAAAATTTGTGTCTGTGACCCAGTATCATATTGTGAAAGGTTGTAATTGCCAAAAATAAACAGATCAGTATCTCTGGTCCCATGGGTTCTTTCAGATCCCTAGCAGAACCGTCCCTCCCCCCCCCCCAAAAAAAAATACAGGGCTGGAGAGATGGGCTCAGCTATTAAGGTGCTTGCTTGCAAAGCCCAACAGCCCGGCTCCATTCCTCAGTACCCATGGGAAGTCATATGCACACAGTGTCACATTCATTTGGAGTTTATCTGCAGTGGCAAAAGCTCCGACACACCCATATTTATTCATTCTCACTCTTTAAAATAGTTTTTAAATATGATTTTGTTGGCATAAATATGTGAGTGCTTCTAGAAACCAGAAGCAAATGATATTCTTTGGAAAGAGGCAAAATGGAGAAATAGGATATGGATAAAAGGCTACAGAGAGAGAGGAGACTTAAGAGGCCCACCCCAAAATTAAATAACTTTTTATATTAGTCTGTGTTGACACTATAAGTTTTGCTTCCAATGAATGTTTGCACTGCAGCTCCTGACTTGTATTGTGATTCACCTTGTCTTTTTGTTTTTTAATCTCAGTGACCATAACTACAGACATGTCTGCAAACTAAGCACATTTCTGTTTCCTTTTCCGTTTTCTTCTTTTGTAAAGCCTACTTATCTCTGACTCAAGGTCTCTGGCACTAGGCCAGGGCGCACAGCTCTACTATAGAAAGTAGCCCGAGATAAAGTATATGAGCATTAAGCTAACAAGAAACGGGGTCCTAGCTTTGGTAAAGATTCCCTGGGGTCCAAGCTGGTGTGAAAAATAAACTGATTCTCCACGTGGTCTCTGGTGCTGGTTCCTCCAGTTTCCCGTATCAACAGAAGATGGCCATAATATAAAGTGACAGTTAAGTGCTCAGCACCTAACGAGACATGTTTAGAACGCTCACAAACACTCAGAGAATATTCTAGAAGAGATCCCAGAGGAATCGGAAGAATGTAACAGCCAGTGAATGGGGTGTGGGAGGGCTTTGAAATGCTATCTTCTGGACACGAAGTGTACATTGCTTTCATGACGTCGCAGTGACTGTTGTTACCTGCACAACATTGGGTCCATCAACATATCACAGGAGATGGGAAGGCAAAAAAAAAAATTAAGACATCTCAAGGAGCTGGAGAGATGGCTCAGCAGTTAAGGCACTTGCTTACAAAGCCTGAGATCCTGGGTTCAATTCCTCAGTGTCCGCATAAGCCAGATGCACGTGTCTGGAGGCCCTGGTATGCCCATCCTCCCCCTCCCCCTCTCTCTCCTCCAATAAATAAGACTTCTTAAAGACATCTCAATGTTGCTAGGGTTCAAGTCTAGGCAGCACAGCACTTAGCAGAACAGATCACACGGGATGCATACTCCGCAAACAGTCTCTGATGCCCCAGTCTTGAACAGGGGAACTGCGCTGTGGTTGTTGTTGCGGCTGAGCGCGCGCGCATGCGCCCGTTCACAGCATCAGCGGCCCGCCCAGCCCTCTCCCAAAGCCTCCGCGTCGCCCAGCGCGCAGGTCCCGTGACGTGGAGGCAGGGATGAGCCGACGGCGGGCGTGGATGCGAGGCTGGCGGCGGAAGAGGAGGAGAAGCCCGGAGACCCTGGCCACGTAACAGAGCAGGGAGCCGGGCTGCCAGGGGACGCGGGGCCGCCGGCGCGGCGGGGAGCCCGGAGACCACCAGAGACGTCCCCGGAGAGAGCCAGAGCACGTGGACCTGCGGGGATGGCGCGGACCGCAACCCCGAGGAGCCGCAGCGCGCGGCTCGGCCGGGTCCCGCCGTGCTGGCTCCAATGGCCGCCGCCAAGGAGCCGCCGGTGCGCAGGCGCACTAGGAAACCGGAAGCGAGTGGGTGGGGTCAAAAGCCGGAAGTGTCCCTTTCCGGAAACTCCCCGCACAGGATTTGCCTGGAGTTCCTACCTCGCGGTGGAAGCTCGCGTTGCCCGGCAACCGGCGTGGGCGCCGCGGACCGGCGAGAGGCGAGTTTAGCTCCAGCGGGCGGCTTCCCCGCGCGGCCCGTCCGCCGCGAACGGCTGTTGCTTGTTTCGCCACGCCCCTGTCCTTGGCACTACCGACCCCTCTGCGGTCCCCGCGACGGCTTAGCGCCCACCTGCCTCCGCGTCCAGCTCCACACCGAGCGAGGCGGCTCCCCCGCGGACATGGCTTCCCTGATGACCGACCTGCACCCTCGGGCCAGCGCGGGCACCGGGACCTACACCTACACCAGCAGGCCGCGGGCCCTGCCGTGCCAGCGCCGCCGCTACCGGGAGCACTTGCTACCGCTGTGAGTGAGCGCCCGCCCGGGGAACACGGCAGGTGTGCCGAGTGAGATACGCACAGGTGACACACGGCAGGTGTGCTGAGTGCGAGACACTCAGGTGACTCACAGCAGGTGTCCTGAAAGATACACAAGTGTGCCGAGTGAGAGATGCACAGGTGACATGACAGATGCACAGGTGACACACTGAAGGTGTGCCGAGTGAGAGACGCTCAGGTGACTCACAGCAGGTGTGCTGAGTGAGAGACGCTCAGGTGACACCAGGCAGGTGTGCCTAGTGAGAGATGCTCAGGTGACACATGGCAGGTGTGCTGAGTGAGAGACGCTCAGGTGACTCACGGCTGGTGTCCTGAGAGATACACAGGTGTGCCGAGTGAGAGATGCACAGGTGACGCACGGCAGGTGTGCCGAGAGAGATGCTCAGGTGACACATGGCAGGTGTGCTGAGTGAGAAATGCTCAGGTGACACACTGCAGGTGTGCCGGGTGAGAGACACTCAGGTGACTCACGGCAGGTGTCCTGAGAGATACACAGGTGTGCCGAGTGAGAGATGCACAGGTGACACGACAGATGCACAGGTAACACATGGCAGGTGTGCCGAGAGAGATGCTCAGGTGACACATGGGAGGTATGTTGAGTGAGAGCTGCACAGGTGACACACTGCAGGTGTGCCTAGTGAGAGATGCACGGGTGACACAAGTCAGGTGTGCAGAGAGAGACGCTAAGGTGACACATGGCAGGTATGTTGAGTGAGAGCTGCACAGGTGACACACTGCAGGTGTGCCTAGTGAGAGATGCACAGGTGACACAAGGCAGGTGTGCAGAGAGAGACGCTCAGGTGACACATGGCAGGTATGTTGAGTGAGAGACGCACAGGTGACACACAGCAGGTGTGCCGAGTGAGAGACGCTCAGGTGACACAAGGCAGCTGTGCCTAGTGAGAGACGCTCAGGTGACACGGCAGGTGTGCTGAGTGAGAGATACACAGGTGACACAGCAGGTGTGCTGAGCGAGAGACTCTCAGGTGACACAAGGCAGGTGTGCCTATTGAGAGACACACAGGTGACACCCAGTAGCGTGTGCATATAAGAATGCAAGCTTAGCTTTGTGGAAGCTTTTTTGCTGGCCGAGGACCATGGCTGCCACACTCTTAGTAAGAGCTCAGAACAAGTTGTCAGTGTGCTGGTTGGAACATTGTGCATCTCCTGGCCAGGCATGGTGATGCGAGTTCTAATCTCAGCACTGGTGAGGCAGAGGGGCAGTAGGGTCACTGTAAGTCCAAGGCCAGCCTGATCTACATAGCAACTTCAGGCAGGGCTTGATGAATTAAGGCATTGGAGAAATCTGGTTTTGTTTTGTTTTTCAAAGAATCAACCCTTCCTCAAAGTTATGTTTTTAAGGGGCTGTCCATGGGGCTCAGGAGCCCAAGGGGTCCTCTGGCATAGGGAGACTGTCTCAAGAAAAAGAGAGGAATAAAAATACCCACAAAACAACACAGGTCTTTATTTTCATTTCAAACACTGAATTTAAATTTATAATTATTCTGGCCAACTTCTTTAGTAAGACATTTCTACCACTTAAGAGAAAACCAAGATAGAAAACAAACTGGAAATAATATATCCATATTATATTCATGTCATAAAAGGATTCAATATAGAAAACACTTTCTGGTGATGACTTTTTGCTTATTTATTTATTGTTTTTTTCCAGGTAAGGTCTCGCTCTAGCCCAGGCTGAGCTGGAATTCACTGTGTAGTCTCAGGCTGGCTTCACACAGCAGTTCTCCCTACTTTGGCTTCCAGAGTGCTAGGATTAAAGATGTGCCACCATGCCTGGCTTTAATATTTTTAAAATACTTTTATTTATTTTCAAGGAGAGAGAGGATGAATATGCATGGGTACAGCAGGGCCTCTAGCCACTGCAAACAAAGTGATGCATGCACCACTTTATGTATCTAGCCCTCTGATGATGAATTTAACATGGTTGTTCACAGATCATTACTATGAAATCAGAATGACAAAAGTATCCATCAGTGTTGGTTTGTTTTGTATGATAAGTTGATTTGTATATGCAAGTAATGTGTTGATTAGTGTATAAAGTAATGCAGAATATGTAAGAAAATCTCATTTTCAAGAAAGTAGTTGATTACAAGTCATAGTCATTGGTATCCTTGTGGAGAGAGTTTGAATGTGAAATGTCCCTGTAGCCTCATGAGTTCGGGATTCTTATACTCAATTCCCTGCTGGTGGTAATTTGGGAGGTGAAGCCTTGCTGGAGGAAGGGTGTCACTCAGACCCTGGGGTTTATTAGTCAGCTCTTGGACTACTTCCAACCAGATATGTGACAAGATGTGAGCAGACTTCCTGCTCGTGCCACCCTTCCCCTGCCATGATGAAGCTTCCCTTTCTTGTCATCAGCTGCTTTGAGTTGGATGTTTTGTCCAGCAACGAGATGGAGACTGTGACAGTGAGAACTCTAACTTCCTATCATGTTCTATTGAAAGTGTCCATCAGCTGATCTTGCTGACCGATGGCTAGATGTGTGCTTATGTCAGTCTGCCTCTGAACTGTAAAGTCGTAGTCTGTCCAAAGTTTATATTGAACTTAATCAGTTTTCTTCATGTTACTTGCCTGGAATAAATAACAGTGTGATTCAAGGGGGGTAAGGTTTAGATTATCTTGACTAGGTGTATAACTGGGCTGAAACCTATAGATGAAATTCAGGTGGAGAGTGGTAAAGTTTTATATTTAGCTATGAGAAGTTAATTTATACAAATAGGGAAATAGGAATATTTTATTTTAACTCAGAAAGACCTAGAAATTTAAGATTAAATTAATACAAGTCTAATGTGAGTCAAGGGCTTCTACCTTTCATAGAATCATAAACCTGAAAGAGGACTGTTGAATATTAATCTTCTCATTTACAAACAAGAGGCCAATACAGATTGGACATACCTGATCTAGAAACCTGAGACTTTGTGAGTGCCAGCATACCACCACAAGTAGGAAATTCCACACACAACCTCATGTAACTAGTTGCAGTCAGACACAGGTGCAGTAAAAATATATAGATATATATATGGTATCTATGAAACATAAATGAAATTTGTGTTTAGACTTGAATCTCAGTGTGTATATTCAGATATTCTAAAGTGTGAAAACATCTGAAATACATCTGGTCCCAAGTATTTCAAATAAGTATACTCACCTGTATTTTTTTTACGTATACTTAGGTGGTCCTAAACATCAAAGACATTCGTCATATCATGTGCCTAAACACAATTGTGATGACATCCTCACTTTACAAATTCTTTGGGGAAAGACATATAACCCTTCTAATAAATGTTTTTAATGCAGAGAAATGAAAAATCTCATCTTAGAATTGACCTTTTATCCTGATCAAATATTTAAAATCATCATGGTAAGCAGAATTATGGCTCCCTAGAGCTGTCCTCCCCCTAATCCCCAGAACCTGTGAATCCATTGCCTTATGTGGTCAAAGGGAGTTGGAGGGATATGCAGGTAAGGATGCTAAAATGAGAAGATTCTCCTGGGTATGTGGGAGCCCAGTGTGATCTCTGTGAGTCCTTCTAAGAGGATAGGGAGCCAAGTCAGAGGAAATACAATGACAGACACCCACTGGAGTAAGGCAAATGTGGGCGGGAAGGAGTTATAAGCCAGGGACTTAGACACATCAAGGCTGGAGAAAACAGGGAGACATTGTCACCTGTGCCTCAGAAGAGAGCTCAGCCCTCAGCACCTAGATTTTAGTCTAGTCAGGCCCGTCGTGGGCTTTTCATTATACTCCTCAGTGTTTATCTGCTTTACCTAGATGTCCGTGTTTTCTCCACTTGTCTTTTCTTCACCCATTCTCATGTCAAAACAGGAAAGGATCTAAGTCTTTATGGTTAAGTTAGGGAAGGTTGTTAGTTCAGTAGTTATAGAGCCATTAGCTTCTAATCCTATAAAGAACTTTAAAAAAACAGCCAAGGCAACTCTAAAAATGTCCATTCTTTGGCTCTAGAAGCTTACATAATTTCCTCTGAAATCAAATGTAATTTTATGAGACTTGAAAAATTAGTCTTTAAGGTCTCTCTCTTCCTTCAGCATTATGGTGGGACGGTGTAGTAGAACAGAAGTGCCATAAAGTAGGAAAGAGCCAGCCAAGGCACTCCACCTGTCAGTGTGTGTGCCTGTGGCTGACTTCCTCCAGTAGCCCCCACTTTCCACAGGTCCACCATCTCCCAGTCATCTTTACCAATTTTGAATCCAACAGTGGTTTAAAACACTGATGAGGTCCGAGTCCTCAGGATCTAAGTGTCTAGAAACGCAGAAGTGGGCTTTACTAATCTAGGAAGCTCTCAATCCGGTCCAGTACAATCAAGATGGCCATCAGTTTCCTTCATCGTAATAGTAACATAGAGTTCTCACCCTCAGTTCCTCACTTAACAATCCTCTGGGGATATTCCTCCAAATGATTGGAACTGTTGGTAGCATGATCTGCATTGGGTGGGTGTGGCCATGAATTTACATTTTGTACTACTGATACTTAGTATGCTTCTTGTTTCTGCTACAAAAAAGTATGATTTCAGTGAACAACTTTTTATGCTGGGCTTTATTTCTATGAGGCAGATTCTTAGGAATGGGATTGTTGGGTGTTGTAGTAAACTTTCTCATTGCTGCTCAGAAAAGAACCCAACCAAATGTGGCTTGTGGAGGAATGGATTTATTTGGCTTATGAACTCAAGGGGAAGCTCCATGATGGCAGGGAAAATGATGGCATGAGCAGAGGGTGGACATCACCTCCACCACAGAATTGCAAACAGCAGCAGGAAAGTGTGCCAAACACTGGCAAGGGGAAGCTGGCAGTGACAGTGATCACGGATGGGTACAGAGAAAGCTCAGAGTGGAATGAGTAGTACTGGCTGAGTACAGGGAGAGCAGGATGCAAAGGAATCAATGATCAGAGCTTCTAGAAGTCAGCTGTGTGCCTCATGGCGCCATTCATGAAATAGAAAACACTTGGGATAACAAGTTCGAAGGGCAGAGTGATAGTTCAATTTTGAAATTGCCTTCCAGACATCCTAGTAAGAGATCACTGGGCAACTGGATGTGCCTGGAGTGGAATGGAGAGTTTTGATCTAAAAATAAAACTGGCCTATGGATTATTACTGAAGCCTTGTAAAAAAAAGATTATGTCATCTAAGGGTGAGGGAAAACAACCCCAAGGAATCCTGCAATAGTGAGAAGTTGCAGAAAGCCTTCAGAACACGGAGGACTGGGAAAGAGCTGCAGTATGAGGGCGTGGCTGCTGAAAACTGCTGAGGCCAGGGGAAATGGGCATTGCCTCCTGGGCTGTTCAGGAGAGACTGCAGTCGATGTCAGCATCTTAGGCACCAATAGTGCTGTCAGTCATCCACGGAGGTCAAGGTTGGGCTTCACAACTAAGTAGAATAGCACTGAAGAACTTTGAGCTGGGAAGGTAATGCTTGAAAGTATCAGTTTTGTATTTGTATTTTTTACTATCATTCTGACTCATGAAATTAAAATTTTACCATTTTAAATATGCCTTTAGGCTAAAAGAACAATAAGAAATTCGAATTAATTTTTTAAGGCAGATTCTTTCATTAAGTGTAACTTGGTTCAAGCTGTTTTCATTCCTGTAGGACAGGTCACCTTCGGTGGGCCATTTTCACACGTTTTAAGTGCTCTGCCGCTTGCTAGCAGGGGATCGCTGACAGATTCCTTTCTAGTTCTCTTCTCAAGCTGGAATCATAGCTCCCAACCTGAAGATTACTGTGAGCCATAAATAAAATATGTGAATGGCCTGGCATATAGCCTAGGCATTACATACGTGATAGCCATCTGTTTCCCTATTTTAAGAACCACACTAAAACCTCTTTTTAAAATATGTTAAATCTAAATTCTATGACAAATGAGTTCACTTAATATATTGATAGGAACACTCTGTTCACTTGGAATTTGCTGTGTTACAGACCTGATGAACCTATAAATTATGGAAACATAATGTATGACAGAAGGGTGATCCGAGGCAACACCTACGCATTACCCCCTGGACAGCTGGTAAGCAGTCTGACTAGTCTAACACAGTTCTCATGGGGTTTGGGGAAAGAGCACTTTGTGTGTTTGGTATGGATTTTAATCCAATTCTATTTATCAGTACAAATAGATAATATTGTGGGGCAGCAGTAGAACATCTTCCTAACATGCACAGTCGAGAGAGAGAGAGAGAGAGAGAGAGAGAGAGAGAGAGAGAGAGAGAGAGAGAGAGAGACTGACTCTACCTCAAAAAACTAAAACTAAACAGACAAGAGATGAAGAAAAAGAAGAGAAAGAACTACACAAGCAGGGCCAGTTCCCTTGCCAGAGAGAAGGAGTGAATGCTTGCATTGTGGGCAGAGTAGAAGAGTTCCAAAGGTGGAAGAGATGACAGTTACGGAACAGTGTGAATGTGCTCCGTGCCGCTGAATGGTACACTTAAAAACAATTAAATTGGCAGTCATCTCTTCTTGTTATCACCTGCCTGTTGCTCTCTTTGCAGTGAGCTTGTTTTCTTTCTACTGTGCTCTAAGCACTGAATTCTTTCACCAACCCACACTGGGACTATGGACACTCACGCTGCCACATCCAGCTTTGTGTGGGTTCTGAGGATCTAGTTAGCTTGGACAGCAAGGGCTTTTTTTTTTTTTTTTTTTTAAATATTTTATTTATTCATTTTCAAGCAGAGATACAGAGAGAGAGAGAGAGAGAGAGAGAGAGAGAGAGAGAGAGAGAGAGAGAGAGAGCGCGTACCAGGACCACCACCTTGTGGGTCTGGCTTATGTGGGTCCTGGGGAATTGAACCCAGGGCCTTAGGCACTGGAGGCGAGTGCCTTAACCGCTGAGCCATCTCTCCAGCCCAGCAAGGGCTTTTTACCACTGAGTTATTTCCCTGCTCCTTTAGTAATTGTTACTTTTTATTTATTTATCTAGTTATTTACATGTAAATGTGTGTGGCACTTTAGGGTCTTTTGCTACTGCAAACCACCAGATGCATGCGCCACTTTTTGCATCTGGCTTTACGTGGGTGCTGAGGAATTAAAACTGGGCCAACGGGCTCTGCAAACTCCCTGGTAAGTATTTTTAAGGGAGGTCTGTTCAGTTGAAGTTAGGGTTTTTTTTTTTTTGTTTGTTTGTTTTTTAAATTCTAGTGTTTTTTAGTTTCTCACCTATACACTAAAGTTTATATTACATAAAATCCTCTGTAATAGGATATTTATATCAGTTGTACTGGGCACCAGAGGAATTGATGGTAAAAAAAAAAAATGCTTGAATGAAGAAAAAGGAGGTATTGGGTCTACACCCACGTATTTCAGGATGAAGTGACTTCTGTGCTGTGTCAGACCAGGCAGAATCTGATAGTGTTCACCATCATATGTGACTGTCTTTGTGCACTATGACAGATGCTTTGGTACCAGCCAGCAATCACTTAGGAACAGAAGTTCCTATCTGCTGTGAGAACTGCTGTCTGACTTTACTAAGCCTGTCTGTCCCCCTTAGCCTGGGCAGCCTGATCCATTAGAGCTTCAGAAACAGCAACAGGCTAGGAGGAGGGCTCTGGCCAGAAAGCGAGCACAGCAGCAGCTCAGACCACGAACCCCCGAGCCAGTGGAAGGCAGAAAGCATGTGGATGTCCAGACAGGTATGTGACTAGGCCACCTGGATTGTTTACTCGGTTATTTACATCCATCAGTTTTCATTTGTATTTTATCAATATCTCGTGTCCTTTATATTACTTACCTATCATCCTTTTTTGCCAATCCCATTCTAATCACATGGAAAGGAAGTCCATTCATTAAACAAATACACAAGAAACACATTATTATGAAGGGTATGGCTGCTAGTAAGGGGTTGGGTTTAATGAAAGAAAAGAGCTTTATGACCAAACTAATTCTCTTAGCCTTTTTCACGTATTGCATTTAAAGCAAGGTTATTGTCATAGCTCAACACAAGTCACTTTTCATCAGGACTTCCAGCATAGGAGAGCAATGTGGATTTGTTTGGGCATTTGATTTGTCTCTGCAGAGCAGTAAAGCCCCCTCTTCCTCACACCAGCCTCTTTTTTTCTCTCTCTCTTTTCAAGTCCCACTGTGTGCTCCTGAGGCCGGCCGGGATTGCCCCTTTGTCTCATTTCTCAACTCAAGAGGCATACTGGCCTATTGTCAGAACCTTGGTAATCTGCCAGTGGTTGGTGTTTTCCTTAGTTTAGTGCAACTTAAGATCTGCCTTGTACCTGCCAAGGCAGTGAGCAGATCCACCAGGGTTATTTCTGGAGTAGAAACAAAAAGAACAGAACCATACTACACCATTTCTCTGCCTCTCCGCCAGCCTAGAATGAGCGAGCATCTGTGAGCTATTAGCCAACAGTTGTTACTCTGTGGGAGCTGAGACCATCAGAACATTGAGTGTAACGATCTGCCATCTAATGAGAGTTTCCTCAGAGGCTACCCCAGGCTCTGCCCATGAATCTCCTCTGATATTGCAAAGACTCCCTGTGCGATTTTGATCCTTTTTTAAAAACAAAAATTATTTTTAATTTGCAAGCAGAGAAAGATAAAAGAGAGACAGAGAGAATGGGTGTACCAGGGCCTCCAGCAGCTGCAAACAAACACCAGACACATGTGCCTCCTGTGCTTCTGGCTTTGCATGGGTACTGAGGAATCGCACTCAGGTTGTTAGGCCTTGCATGCAAGTGCCTTAACCACTAAGCCATCTCTCCAGGCCAATTTTGATCCAGGCCCAGAGAGGCTGGAACTTGGCTGGATCCTGTGTTCAGCACCTGACTCCCATGCTTGTCTCTTCCCCCTTAGGGCATGCAGTCTGTTTTCACATCTGTTCCTGATCTAAAGCATAGAGGGAATATCATATCACATGGCACCTTCAGGTCAAGTGATTCTTATGATGCCTGGGAATTTTCAAATCTTCACATTTACTGTCTAAAGACTCAGTTATAGACATCCCTCATCATACTGTGCATCTGACTCATACTCCGTGGTTTCTGGCCAGTCACACGTAAAACTCACAGCTCAATATGTGAATTTGAGCACATTTAAGCACATACATTCTGGGACTTATTTTCTGATCCATTTTGTTTGGTTTGGTATTTTTGTTTGTGTTTTTGGTGTTTTGGTTTTTTATGGGAGGGGTCTCTTAGGGATGTTATGTTTTGCTTTATTGTTTTAGTTTTTTAATTTGACTCAAATTCATGATATATTCTAACTCAGACTTGAACTTAAGATTCTTTTGCTTCAACCTTCTGTGTGCTAGAATTCCAGGCATATGGCACCACATCTAGGGATTTAATTCTGTTCTGAAGGAGCTTAAATTTCAAAATTATGTATATGCCTGAAATGTAGTCCATATGAAGTCCATAATTTTAAACTAAGTGCACATGATATTTTTCTTAGAATTATACCTCGAGGAAATTGCCGACCGCATAGTAGAAGTTGATATGGAATGCCAGACAGATGCATTCTTGGACAGACCACCAACACCACTCTTTATTCCTGCTAAAACTGGCAAAGATGTGGCCACCCAAATACTAGAAGGAGAGGTACAGTATATCTTTTGGCTTCTCTCCGTCTTCATAAATAATATAAAGTTAGGTTCAGATGAAGCTTAATATAAGCAAGAACCATTTCCCAGTCAGAAAGGGTTCTACCATTTGGATTTCTATACAGATGCTATCAATAATAATTTTATCCTGAAGTATCCAGAAATGCTTTAAATACTTTATTTCAATTTCTCCTATTTGTTAATCAGAAATAAAATTATTGCAAATATTTTATACATTTCATTTTGATTATATATTTGCCGAATGTATGTACTTAACGTTTATACCAAAAAGGAAGACTACTATCCTTGGTATAAGAGGTTCCACTCTTAGTTACTTGTGGAATACATAATTTCATGAAGATGTTTTCTGTTTAAAGAAAAGACCCCTTTTTCTTGTTTTTAATCCCAATGTGGAATGCACAAACAGGTCAGTTCATGAGAGACGGGGCAGTTACCACTCACTTCATGGCCTGAATAGAATTTAACAGTTGAAGGAACTCGGAAACACTGTCATTGAAATTGGGAAACAAAGTAAGTCTTCAGAAGCTACATAGAAAGGTCTACCTCTAAATCCTAGCCTTGAATCACCAAAGCAGTCATTGTTCTTGCTGTATATTGTCATCAGACTGTTATGTCAAACAAACAAAAACAGCAAATACTGAATGGAAAAGACAGAAGATTTCCCTTTGGCTTCAGTTTGGTCTTAAAATCAAGTATCAGAGTCATATTAAAAATGCATGGATTTATTTTTTTGCCTATAAACAAAATGCTGTGTGCCCTGTTAGAACTGTTTTGAGAATTAAAAATCACAAATAAAGTGTGTTACAGTGTCAGGCACACAGACAGCACTTGATATGGATTGTTGTCCTCCTTGGCATTTTTATTGTACATTTGGTTCATGATGACAGTTTTGCTTTATTTTGTGTTTAAGCTCTTTGACTTTGACCTTGAAGTGAAGCCAATGTTGGAAGTCTTAGTGGGGAAAACAATTGAACAGTCCCTTCTGGAGGTGATGGAAGAAGAGGAACTAGCCAACCTGCGGGCCACTCAGTATGCTTTCGAGGAAATCCGCAATGCAGAGCTGGCAGAAGTGCAGAGGCTGGAGGAGCAGGAGAGACGGCACCAAGAAGAGAAGGTTAAACATTCGAGTTCCTTTTGTAGTGCTTTGTTTCTTCCCTTCCTGTTCCATTGAATTGAGCTCAGGGCCTCGGGCATGCTGGGCGCATCCTCTACTACTGTGCTCTGCCCATTGTCCCCAGCCTCTCTTCTACTTCACATATGATGCCCAGAGTTACAAATGATCTTTGAAAATATGTTAGGAAAAGACATATGGTATTTATTGCTCAGATCTTGCATGGAGTGACTTATATTTTGTAAATTTCACCTTACACGAATAGATCTAAGTAGGTGTTCCCGAGTTCCCAAGTGGTCATTCCTAAGTTTTGTGTGCTCAAACTATAGGATGATCCCAATATCAGAAGTCCTAGAGCAAGAAATAGACTGATTTATCATAATTTAGTGGCAGAAAAATGAAAAGAAAAAAGGCAGGGTGTATTGGGGTTTGATGGAGGTTAGAGGCAGACCAGACAGAATTCTGCATCGTTTTTCTGTGTCAGGCCCTTCTCTGTATACCTAGGGACACTCTAGAAATATTTGGGTCCTTTTGGAATAGGGTTCAGATTATTTTTATGATTTCAGGAAGATGAGTTTTTTTAAATTCAGTTTTTAATGACATGTTAATAGTCTGCAGTTAGAAAAATCTAGTCTTGATAGTATTTGAGGGTCTTTCTGGTTCTGATAATAACTACCACTCTTGATATATAAAGAAATTAAAAGTAGTGCCTGAGTACCTAATCCAGTTAAAATAACTTCCCAAAGTGCCTAAATTACCATGAAGAGCAGTTTATCTGGTGGGAAATTCTACTTAATACTTTATCTACTGGACTTTAAATTTTCTTCCAAAATTAATAATTGTGTGAAGAGCATAGGGTTCATTAAAGAAAGGATTGTACCAGTGTAAAATTTTGTTTATAAATATAAGCACAAATAACAAAAGCTCTATTGAAATAATGAAATCTTCATCAAAAGTACTTAGTTGCTATTAGGAAATATAGAAAAATGTAGACTATAAGTCATCTAGATTTAATTTGCTTTTAAGATTTGAAAACAAGTTTATTTACAAAACATTAATGATCCCACTTCTACATAGGAGTAGAGAAGTGTCCATTAGCTTTATAGATGTTCTGTTACCTAAAGGAAGCAGCAACAGCAAAAATAAAAGAAACTTCCATAATCCTAAGAACCATGTCAGCTTTGTGAATATAAAGGGATTATGACTGAGTTAAATCTTTGGCCAGTGTTCTTTAACTGAAGAAGGTCAGAGCAAGTCTAATGATCATATATCAGTATTACTTCATGATAATAGATTAGCATACATGTCATCATCACTTCATGTTTTAGACAGGGCGTTCCTGTGTGGCACAGTCACTATCTTCCTGCTTCTTCCCCCCAGTGCAGGTGTTAAAGCTGGGTACCTCAGTCATTTTCTTGTTGATAACTTCCATACAGTTAAATACTGAAATCATTTTGCTTGAGAAGGGGAAGAGATGAGTTCTACTTAGGCTTCATGTTTGCATGTCTTTGTAAAGCTGTTACCCACTAGTCACTAGTTGTTGAAGCTCATTGCATCCTGATGAAAAATATGACTCTTTAGTAGACATTTTGTGATCCAGTTTCTGTTGAGCTCAGACCCTCCCTCCCCGTGCACAACGAGGCCTTTCTCTGTGTGGCAGGAGCGCCGGAAGCAGCAGCAGTGGGAGATTGTGCACAAGCACAACGAGACCGCACAGAAGATCTCGGCCCGCGCGTTCGCACAGCGCTACCTGGCTGACCTTCTCCCGTCTGTGTTTGACAGTCTCAGGAGCAGTGGCTACTTCTATGATCCCATTGAAAGAGGTTTGTGGGGACTGGAGCTCCGCATCGAGGGCCAGTTCCTAGTGCTTTGCACACACCTCCTGTGCCTCCCCAGCCTTTGCACCTTGAAGCCAGGGTCTGCTTAAGTATTGTTGCCAGCATGCATGTAAGGTGCCTTCTAGATACAACCAGAAAACTAACATTTATAAAAGAGTATGAGCATGGAGCTCCAGGCCTCCTCCCTCTGCAACGCCAGACACAGGCACCACTGTGTGCATCTGGCTTTTACATGGCTCTTGGGAATTGAGCCCAGACTGTCAAGCTTTACAAGCAAGCACCTTTGAACACTCAGCCATCTCTCCAGCCGAGAAAGCTAAAATTTAAAACATTGTAAGGAAGTGCATCGCAGAGGTCTGGATTGTAGAATAGTAGCTCCTCTTTAGTGAAAGGCAGCAGTGGCCAGGAGAAATATGTATGACATGAGTCTGCATCCCAGATTCATTCACTTGCTTTATGACCTCCAGTTTCCTCATGTTTGAAGTGAGGACTTTTATGGAGTTAAATCATAAAGTGTATGAAACTGTGAGGGCCAAGTGCCTCAGGTAGAAGGAGCACTGTGTGCAAGCAGTGCTTGCTGCTCTGCCTCAACCAGAACCCTGAGAGGAGCCACCGCCAGCCAGCCACTGAACTAGTGCTCACACCTGGTCAGGGTGGAGGCTTTTTTTTGTAGGTAGAGTCTTGCTTTAGCCAGGCTGACCTGGAATTCATTATGTAGCCTCAGGGTGACCTCACACTCATGGCGACCATCTTACCTCGGCCTCCCAAGTACTGGGACTAAAAGCGTGCACCACTATTCCCAGCTGATAGATATATTTTTAAAAGACTAACACAGTAGATATCCATTTTAGCTGGAACAAACTCCTTTACTAATGGAAACACTGACCATTTCTAGATGTCTGCCTTCTCAGATGCCCTTGACCTGTATCCTCTGACTCTGAGCAGTGGCCCTTAGGGCCTAGACTGCAGTGGAGGCATCGTGTTATTGCAGTGCTTCCCCTCACATGGCAGCATGCTTCACTGGAGAAGTCCAGGATCAGTGCCTTTCCTAGTCCTGACCATCTCACACACACTCCTCCTCCTCCTCCATCTCATACACACCTGCCTTGTTCATTCATCTCACACAAACCCATGGACCCAGCTCCAACTTCTCTGACTCCAAAGAAAGCCTTGTCATCTTAAAAATACTATCTCTGCAGCAATAGAAAGAAAGTTGACCAGAGCATCTATAGACAATACAGCAAAAGTTAAGCAGTTTTTAGTCTATTTAACATTTTGTATTGAGAAAACAATATTGATGAACAGTCTTGCACTAGGAAAAAACACACTCTCTTGTCTATAATGATTGTAAAAATGACATAATTAAACTGTTGTTACAGATATTGAGATAGGGTTTCTCCCGTGGCTGATGAATGAAGTTGGGAAAGCCATGGAGTACAGCACAGTGGGAAGAGCAGTTCTTGACAGTAAGTTATTTTATGTTAATGACAAGCCATCTCTAGAATTTTCAGTGGGAAGAATAAACTGAAGAAACATGAATTGTACAGTTTTAGTACTTAAACTTTCAGTATATTGATTATATTAATGAAGATACAATTTTACTCTAGTTTGTTACTTTATCAGTATTAATATCTTTTATCATTATTTTACAAATGGTATTCTTTTAAAGAAGATACCTCATTCAATGAATTAACTGGCATAGCAGTTAAATATACTGAATTTAAGTTACGAGATTGGGGCAGGGAAGAGGGCTGGGGTGTTTTATTCTCTACAAGTAGTGTGAGAACTCACAGTGACCTCTGAACTTCTCAGTGTTGATCCGTGAGGTGGTTGAAAGGAGACTGAATACTTATGAGCAAAAGCACAGCAGACAGCCACCTATGGCATCGGAGGATGGGTTCCATGACTCTGAAGCAGTGATGGATCCCTCGGTGAGTTTTGACTTGCAGGAGGCATCCACGTCCCAGGCCCAGTGGCCATTGCTAGACGGAGATCACTCACAAACAGCAACCGAAGAGAGGAAGATCATGGAAGAAAGTGAGCTCTTGGGTCAGGAAGAACAAGAAATGAGGGAAAGTGTAGAACAGGAAGAGCTGTCACAGCCAGAGGGAAATGTGGAGCAATGAACTGATCAATGGTCAGTTAATAATAGAGACAATCAGGTAATGATGCATGTGACTCTCAGATGATAGAAATTATGTTGTATTTAATCAGCATGTCACTTTGTCTAATGGACTGAACAAATCAATTATAATAAAATAATAAAACTGATGAAAAAGGCAGTCTACTTCATTTCTTTAATAGACTGTTCAAAGGCTCTGTTGTCATTCTCACGAGAGTCATGTCTAATTACTAGTTTCCCATTGCCTTCATCTCTAACCAGTGAATATATCTTTCCTTAATCCTTCTAAGTGTGTGGATTCTTTTTTTGGTTAAGTCTCAGATTCTTTGATAGATAATGGTGCTACCAGCCATTGAGCATTTCTTCTCTGCAGGAAAATTACTCCACTCCGAAAGAATGCCCATGTGTTGTGCCCACAACTGAAGTGCTTCTTCCCTCCAAAGTGCAAGAACTGGGTCCTCACTTGCATCCAATCAGAGTTAACCCTTCTGCCTTCAGTATTTAAGCCTGACAGAATGCTCTGGTTTGATAAAATGCTCTCATCTATTATCTTCATAGTCCTACTACTAAAATTTTCCAGAAAGAAAAAAAAAAATTTTCCAGGCAGTGCCAAGAAAAGGGAAAGCCCTCATCTGCCCTTACGCAGTCTCACTCTGCTCTGCCATGAGACCTCTGTTATGGCTAGGTGGGGACTGGAGTTATATATATATATACTCATTCAACATCTAGAAATGTGCAGGTTGATTTTTGCTTGCATAGATATAAGTTGCATATTTCATATGTCAGATCTTTCAACATTAGTTTACATCAATTGCTGATATTTTAAAACTGTGGCAAGATGTTTCATATTATGACTCTTCCAGGGAGTTCACATTTGATTTTTTTTTATCTGCACATGTTTAAAGGATTTTCCTGCATCACTGGAAGCACAGATTGCTTCTCTCCCGAATCCTGGTGCTGAGCAGTAGCTGAGCTCCTCTGAGACTGCAAGCCGACATGTAGTCAATTTTCTTAGGAATGTTTGTGGATATGTAATCTGTGGTAACTTTTTTGGTTCATCCCAGGAATGTATCTGCATTTTATATGCAAAAAAGGCACCCATTCTCCTATATATTATAAATTATCATTTAAGCCTCATAGCAAATTTTTGAGCCATGTGTGATATAATACTTTTATCTCCACTTTCTAATGGTTAGTGCAGCTCACTGAGTGCCTTCTGTGTTGAGAGCTATGCAGGAGACTGCTGGCAAAGTGGTAAACAGGCCTTGCTGCTATTCATCCCTCTCTCTCAACTGCAGTGGAGCTGAACCGAGTGAATGATGAAGAGCCCAGAGTGCAGGAATTTAAGTGATTTGCAACAGGTGGCCAGTGAAGTAGATTAGCAGGACTGTTGTTCAAACCCTAGCCTTCTAGCCTAATGTACTTTCTTCTAAACACTCTGCCAACTGTATGAGATTCAAAATATAATTCTGAACAAGTTATTTTCATTAACAAGATTTTAAAAATTAGAATCAGAGGGTGGAGAGATGTCTCATCTGTTAAATACACTTCCTACACAAGCATGAGGGCCATACCCCACATAAACAGCTGGGCATGACCACTTGCTCCTGTAACCCCCATCACACAAAGGGGAATAGAGACGAGGGCATTGCCCCAGCTTGGGCAAAACAGCAAGCTTCGGTACCAGTAGGAATGGGTGGAAGAGCAATGAAGTGGGCCGGCCACCACAGGCAGAGGCATAGGCATTGCAAAGGCCCATGCATGTGCACGTACCACACACACAAATTCAAACCACTTTGGTATCCACTGCTGGGTTAGTTCACTCGTGTTACATGGTTTTTATTCTCATCCAAAATTTTGTAAGATACTGATTTTAACAATTAAAAAAATTTAATTAGGGTTGATGCTGACAGTCTTGTTAAATACCCTTATTATCATCCTAAAAATTGTAAGACATTGACTTTTAGCAAGAAAACCAATAGAATTACATTTGATGCTGATGATTATGACTAATTTTAAAATACCTACAACTGGGGCTGGGGTGATGGCTCAGTGGTTAAGAGCACTTGCTGTGAAAAGCATGAGGACCTGAGACTACCGGAGGTTCATTCCTGAGCACCCACAGAAACAACTAGGGTGCTCACACATGTCTGTAACCCCAGTACTGTTGGAATCTGGGACCAGAGAATAACTGAGGCTTGTTGATCAAAAACATGGCCAAAACAGCAGCTCTGGATTGAGTGAAAGATTTCATCTTAAGGAAACAGGCAGATGAGTGAAAAGAGGCCGCTTGGCATTCTTCTCTGGCCTCTGCATGCACACACACAGAGTGGACACACACCTGCATACTCTACACAAACACCATACACACACACGCAACCAGTTTTAAGAAAATATTAAAATGTATTTGAGGTTGATAATCTTCCACAACTGTAATTATTCTAACAATAAACTGGTCTATTAAACACTTTGCACATTTTGTTAAACACCCACAGATGCTCTATAATTCCATAAGTTCCATAAGTTAACTTAGTAAAATAGGTATGAACCTAAGGATCCTACATTGAAACTGGTTAAACTTAGTTGCCATTCTGTTCTGTCCTGCCTCAAAACAAAACTAAGTAAATATCAGGATATCATCCTGGGAGAAAAAGAAGCTGGTTTATATTACCTGGAGAAAAGAATATGAAATGGCTACTTTGAGCTGCTTAAAGTTTATAAAGACTTTCCTCAGGCACATGCAGGATGTTGTGGTAAAAAGCAAGGCAGAACACTGAGGCGCCGTAGTCTTGTCACAGCTAGGAACTGCACATGGGTTGAATGTGTGAAAATCTTGCTGATGCTCTTGTCATGAATTCATATCTTTATTGTTTCAACTAAGAAAACATCATGAACATTGTGATAAGTTCATAGAGATATAATCCTTGGCAAAAGTTCCCATATCACTAAAATAGACCAACAAGTTTTAATGTCATTTTTTTTTCTCACAGTGACTTCATTACATTTGAGCTGTGGGAAGACTATTAACAGGCCTACAAAGTCCATCCATGCATAAGGGATACTGGAGGGTGTGTGAAGTCCACCCACACATTTCATGGTACAGATTGAAAGCAGAGATCCAAAGCCAGACCTTCTGGGCTTAAAAGTGCTCCTGCAAGGAGACAGTCTTTACCTCAAAGAAGGCAGTTTCCCTTTAAAAAAAAAAAGGGGGGGGAATGGTTTGTTAGTCTTTTGTTTAATTTTAAAATCATATGGAAGAAAAATCATTTGAACCTTAAAATTCCCCACAATGGGGGGGTGTCACAGTAAAGGAACTGACATCTTTTTAACATATATTTATTGCCCATAATGAGTTACATTATTTAGTGGGCAAATAATGAGTTGTTATCCCCAGTTCCCCAATGCCCCCTCTCCCCATCCCCAATCAGCTGGATATCCTCCTCTGTGGGTCGTCTGGATCAGTCCTTGTAGCAGGGGACCATGGATAGCCTAGTATTAAGCCAGGTTCTCCTGGCCCAAGTGTGTTGTTACTGAGGGGTGCCATGCCTCTGGATAGTCTTCCCCCACCACGGCTCTCACGATCTTTACCCCCCTCTTCTGCTCAGTTCCCTGAGTCGTGGTGGATGAGTATTAAGGCTGCTTTAATGTTGTGAGCTTAGGGGTCTTTGTGTCTAAAATTGTTGGTTTCTGACACCCTGGCTTATCCTGTGTTGATTGGATGGCTCTGGCTGTGGGTCTCTTGTTCGTCCCGTCATTCTCTGCAGGATTCCATATGGATCCTCCATGATATGGCTCATCTCTTGCCAGGATCTCAGCTATCTGCCTATGGTCAGATGGTAGGATTAGATGGGCCACAGCTCTCTCGCTGCATCCTGAAAAATACAAACACAATCTCCATCGGAGAGTGAGATCAGTCTAGGTTAACAAATCTACACAATTCTGGATTACCAAGATTCTATTTTTAGTAGCCTCCCCGTCAATCGCTCCCATAGTGCATCTCCCATAGTGCATCTCTTCTTGTGAGCCCAAGAGTACAGGATCCGGTGCCTATCGCCCTGAATCCCCAGTTCCAGTCAAGGGCTCCCCCTCCCTAAGTGGAATATTTGGCTGAATTTAAAAGCTGTTGATTGTCTCCCCAAGGCCCAGGCTCCTTCATTGCATGAGTGCTCCCTTCTTGGTTCGCTGTTCTCTCCCAGTAGGAGGTATGGTCAGCCTATTCACGGCCGCAAACAGTGTTTCATGCCAGTGGTCTCTGTTTACTCCAGCTGTCGTTGATCAGCTTCCCCTGGCAGCTTGTGCAGTGCCTTACAGCAATACACTAATTACCACCTGAGGGCTGGTTCCATTCCAGACCTTGAAGGGTCTCTCAATGCTGATCGATGGCATTCTGTGGTTTCTATAGCAACAGGGTTTTGCCTCAGGCCTGGGGAGGGCATTCAAGGGCTTTGACAGAATTCTGTCTTGTTTTTGGAACCTCATGGGTCACTTAGGTCAACAGCTCAGTGAGGGAAGGAACCGGTGACTGGGACCAGGGGTTGTCAGACTGATCAATTATTCATAGGCTTTGACTCTCTCCCCTACTACTCATGGCCCTTCTCGCCAGTCAACGCCCACTACTTGCTCACTAGGTTACAGTATGCTCCTGAGGATTTTATGTTTTTGAACCTAATTTGGTTTAGCCTCATACTTAAGCCGTTCCCCTCCCCCATCCCTTACCCCTCATTTATAACCTCTCACTTCTTTCTACTAGTCTGCGTAGAGTTGATGTTTAGCCTGGTTAAGGACCGCATATGAGGGAGAACATGGGGCATTTGATTCTCTGATCTTTTGAGTGTTCACTTAGTAAGATCTGCTCAAAGTCAGACCATTTTTTCCTAAATTTTGATATGTCATTTTTCCTTTCAGCTGAGTAGAATTCCATCATGTAAATATACCACAGTTTCACTGTCCATTCTTCCATGGATGGGCATTTGGGTTGATTCCAATTCTTGGCTATTATGAATTGAGCTGCTATAAATATAGTTGTACAAAAGTTTCTACATCGAGATGTGACACCTTGTGGGTAGATGCCTAGTAGAGGAATAGCTGGGTCCATTGGTAGTTCTATGTCCATTCTGTCTAGGAGTCTCCACACTCCTTTCATAGTGGTTGAATGAGTTTGCAATCCCACCAGCAACGAATGAGGGGTTCTTTTTCCCTGCATCCTCGCCAGCAATGATTGTTGTTAGTTTTCTTTATGATTGCCATTCTGACCGGAGTAAGGTGGTACCTCATTGTGGTTTTGATTTGCATTTCCCTGATGCTTAAGGATGCTGAGCACTTTCTTAGATGAGACAAGGCCATTTGTGTTTCCTCCTCTGTGAATTCTCTGTTGAGATCAGTGCCCCATTTTGTGAGGGGGCTGTTTGAGATTTTATTATGTATTTTTTTGAGTTCTCTGTAAAATCTGGAGATTAGGCCTTTGTCTGAGTTATAGCTGGTAAAAATTGTCTCCCAGTTTTATGGGGGTTTATTGGCTCTGAGTATGGTTTGTTTGTCTGTACAGAAGCTTTTGAGCCTCATCAGGTCCCATTGGTTAAGTGATTGTTGCATTTCCTGGGCTGCTGGAGTTTTGCTCAGGAAAATTTTCCCAACTCCTATTTCATGTAGAGTTCCTCCTATTTTTTCTTCCAGGATGTTCAGGGTTACAGGATTTATATTGAGGTCTCTGATCCATTTGGAGTTTATTTTTGTGCACGGTTGAAGGAATGGGTCTATTTTCATTTTTTTACACGTGTTTATCCAATTTGTCCAGCACCATTTGTTGAAGATGCTATCTTTGGCCCAGCGTACATTGTTGGCCCCCTTGTCAAAGACCAAATAACTGAAGTTACTTCCATTTAAAGCTGGGTCTTCAATTCTGTTCCATTGATCTGTTTTTATGCCAGTGCCATGCTGTTTTGGTTATTATGGCTTTGTAGTATGTTTTGAAGTCAGGCATGGTGATACCTCCTGTGTAGGATTTTTTACTTAGAATGGTTTTGGCTATCCGAGGTCTTTTGACCTTCCAAATAAATTTAGAGATTATTTTTTCTATATCTGTGAAGAAATAGGTTGGGATTTTTATCGGCATGTCATTGAATCTGTAAATTGCTTTTGGCAGGATTGCCATTTTTACTATATTGATTCTCCCTAACCATGAGCATATAATATCTTTCCATCTTCTCACGTCCTCCTCTATTTCCTTCTTGAGTGTTTCAATATTTTCCTTATATAAGTCCTTTACAATCTTGGTTAGTGATATTCCAAGGTATTTGATTTTCTTTGAGGGTATAAAAAATGGGACAGTCTCTCTGATGTCTTTTTCTGTCTGCTTGT